>PVKN010031870.1:0-12390 GCA_004027915.1 Capromys pilorides
AAACTGAACATCTAATGTTAGGGAACTGATTATTCTACCAAATCAGCTTTGGAACTATGTAGCTTGCTCAAGTTTTTATCACAGGTGAAGAAAGCAAAGTCCTAGTGTAATCAAATAGAATGGATGACATAAATATTGCCAAGACCTCAGAACGATGAAGAAATTACTCCAAAAGATGTGATCTTGTCATTCACTGTATATGTGGTCTTAGGTCAGATCCTGGAGCAAGAACAAGTTCATCTTAAAACTAGGAATGGAGTTTGTGATCCCTGGGGTCTGAGGGACAATTTTAAAAGTATACAATCTTATACAAACAATTTCTGTAGGGTCAGTGAGATAGCTCAGTGGACTAAGTGCTTGCTTAGGCAAGCCCAGGGACTAGGACTCAATCCCAGCCAGCCCCACCCCCAAACACGCTATGTCAGCGACCAAGACCAGGCATGGTGGTGCATGCCTGCAATCCCAGTGCTGAGGAGGCCGAAAACAGGAGGATTACTATGAGTCCGAGTTGCATAGTGATACCCTATTCCAAATATATTTTTCAAAAAATCTATAATTCCTCAAATAAAAGAGCATGCACACTTGGAGAACCAGTCCACTTCCCCACTTCCAGACTAAGGGAACTAAGGGTGAGGATAGGTGAAGTAGATCATTCAAGACCTTAAAGACAGTGATGTGTAGAGTCCAGAACTTTTTTGGTCTCAGTAATATGGTACTTGTAGCAACTACAGGGCTCTCCCCTTGGGTGGGGGCAGTTTATTCGTTAGTGACTTCCCTAAGTCACTTGACATCCTCTACGTGCCAAGTTAGCATCCCTCTCGTACCATGTGCTTAGTAAGACTTACTCTGATTCAGCCAAAGTATAAGAAACCTAACGTGTTTCCTACATCTTCTAATCATAGGAAGTGTCCTGTAATTTAATCTGTCAAACATGTGAAGGCAAACATGTAGCTAAGCAACAATAGTTACAGCAATACAGTAGCTATTAGATGTTCCACCAGCTGGAAAGGGCTCACTTGCTCCCATTTCTTCTCCAGCCCTGACTTTTCAGAGTAGCAGGCAAACATCAAGATGATGATGGTGTGTCCCATTTAAAACTGGTTGATCTATACCAAAAGAATAAGGAACCACCTTGAAAGGAGTCCAGCTAGTCAAAAGTGTGACAACTGAATGGCAAGGGTGATAGGTACATGAAGTTTCCTTCAGCTATTTTCTTAATCTTGTGTATATCTGAAATTTTCCATAAAAAAGAGAAAACCCCGTGGCTTTTAACTTTTTTAGAAATCATTTATTTACTTATTTATTTGGTACAGGGTCTTGCTATGCAACTTGGACTCATGATCCTCCTGACTCAGCCTCCCCAGAGCTGGGATTACATGTGTGCACCCCCATGCCCAGTTTTGGTGGCCAGCACAGCATGCCCAGGGCTCAGGGGCTGGCACATGCAGTACTGGGGATCGAACACAGGTCTCTGCGTTTGTCAAGCAGGTGCTTAGATCACTGAGCTATCTCCCCAGTCCACGCCCATGTCTTAAATGTATTAGTACACTAATTTAAATTACGCTGGTATAAGGCACCTATTCTCACACAGTGCCCAGCTAGAGGTTACCACTGTTATCTTAATATATTTTAGAGGGGAGGAAGCCAGATCAGAGAACCCTCACATCAGGACAACAAGTTTGAGCCCAGCCTGGGCAACTTACTGAATTAGTGAGAACCCGTCTCAAAATAAAAGACTGAAGATGTAGTCCAGGAAGGCCCTGAGCTCAATTTCCAGTACAAAAAAATGAAGAGAATGTGGGAGAAAAGAGTTTTACAGGTCAGTGACAGAATCTGATCTGGGCCCCATAATATACCACCTCATCCTAAAAGTTCAGGTTAGGACAAAGTACTGTCATGATCAGAGTTTCCACTCACCTGGTGACCCTCTCCACAGTCATCCTGGGCATATGAGGAATCAAAGATCAAGAGATGTAAACACATGTCAAACACAGCTTGTCCACAGGTTTTAAGCAAAGCTAAATGAAAGGACGTTTATCCTGGGATATGTCCTGAAACCCCTAAATTTCCAGGCCTTGCTTTGATCATGTTGCTCTCATGTCCCTATAATCATGATCAACCTAAGTTCCTGCATACTCTGGCTCTTCTGTAAATCTCATATTGGCCAATACATCCACATCCAACTTACTTTCTGTAATTTTTATTATTAAATCAGTGGGTACACAGAGTGTTCTTAAACCACACAGCTCTCAAAGCAGATTCTGACCTGATTGCCCCACCTCAACTCCTCTTACCCAGAAGATGCCAATATGCCTACTTCACTCCCGCCGCAGCTACTTTTAGGAGTCACTGTTATAAGCATTAAGAACTCTGATCCGGGGCCAGGGATATCACTCAGTGGCACAGCGCCTGCCTGGCAAGCACAAGGTCCTGAGTTTGATTCCTGGTACCAAAAAAACCCCAACTCTGATCCACAGATAAAAACAGGATTATTGGGCTAGGTGGTGGCTCAGTTGTAGAATTCTTGCCTTGCATGCAAAGGGCCCTGGGTTTGATTCCCAGCAACAAACATATACAAACAAACACACACACACACACACACACAAGATTATTTCCTATTTTGTTCTGTTGTACGTAATTCTTCCAAAGAGATTTTTCTGCTTTTTTTTTTTTTTCTTAATATTCTCTTTCTTGGTACCAGGAATCAAACTCTGGGTCTTGCACTTGCTAGGCAGGTGCTGCACCACTGAGTTATATCCCCAGCCCTGTTGTATATAATTCTACTACAGACAGATAAATAGATAGATAGACAGACACTTTCACATATATGTGTATATAGACACTTTCTAAGTAAATCTTTTTTGCCGAGTATGGTGGTGCACATCTGTAACGCCAGCACTAGGGAGGCTGAGGCAGGAGGACAGCCACAAGCCAAATGCTTTACCATTGGGGTCAGCTTGAGCCACAAAGTAAACTCAAAACCAGGTTGAACTACACAGCAAGACCCTACCTCAAAAAAATTTGAAAAATAAATTAAAACTTTTGGTCTATCTTCAAGACAAATTACTACAAACAATAGCTCCCACGAAAGATGAAAACATTAAAGACTTTTGCAACATCATGAATTTGTCCTTGTACTTTGTGTTAATGTACTGCCCTAATAGCAGCACATAAAGCATTTCTGTTTCTCTGCTTCATTTACTTTTTCTAGTTGTTTTAACTGTTTAATGATACACAGGTTCCAGCTCCATAGAGGACAGACATAGGTTAAAGGAAAAGCGAGCGCTTGCTCCAGAGCACACTCAGTGAGCTAAGTGCTGACCTTCCCTGACCTGTGTACTTCCTGAATCGCGGGCAGACACTCTTCCATTATGTTTTGAGTATTGTTCCATGAGAAGCTCAGGCTACTTGAGGATAAGATGTAAGCAAGTTATATAACCGACGCATGCACAGAACTCCTGGCTGATGCAACTTTGAGAGGTCTCAATGATGGAGGAGAAAGTAAAAGCCATGGATTGGAGGAGCGTTTTGCTTCGCCTCCCTTCCTTTGCCTCCTGCTTTGTGTTGGTGTCTTCTCACTTCCGCGACGCAACAGCTCTCATGTAAATAAGCTATACTTTGAACCATGTCCCTGTGACACTTGATGGAACTGTAATTATACGGAATTAATGCCCAGCAATTTAATTCTTTGCAACTTCTGCATTGCCAACAGCGACCACGAGGTGGTGCTAGACTTGTGCAGAGTCTAAATTTCACAAAGCCAAGCCCTAATGTGGCTAGTTGAGCTCTAGTAAAAGCATCATAGCAGATAACTTTTATTGAGCTCTTATGGTGGGTTAGACACTATACCAAATGCCTTATATTTAATCCTCTCAAAATTAGCCCTTGATAATATCATTTGCTACACTTCAGTGTTTTCTGTTAAAAAAAAAAAAAAAAATCAAGTACCAGCAGGAATTACACAACCACTCTCAAAAGAAAATACTCAGAATTACCAACACCTGGGGACCATTAATAGCCTATTAACTAAACTGTTGCTTAATCACTAGCTAAATAAATCCTCAGTTACCAATTTACTTTGCTTAATTTCGTAGAACAGCAGGTCTCCCTGGGCCATGTGGTTGTGCTCTACAGTACTATAAAGGGATTCTAGTATAAGCCAAAGGCTGTGGATTCCCAACAGCCTTATGAAGTAGGCTGTTTATCTGTACTAACCAGTTAGCATTCCCATTTCCCAGATAGGAAAACTGAGGCTCAGGGGTTGGGGGACCCCAGTGGTAAAGCATTTGCCTAGCATGTGTGAGCACCAGGGTTCAATCCCCACAACGGCAAGTAAATAACAAACAACAACAACAAAAAAGCAAAAACTGAGGCTCAGTGACTTGCTACAGTCACACAAATATTAAGTGGCAGGATCAGGATTCAAACTCACAACTGACAAGGTCCACGCTCCTCTGCTCCACTTAGCTCTCTTAGTTTGGACCTACTGACAGCCTCTACTCCCCTGATCCAATTAAGTCAATTAGTTAGCAATCTGGTTGTCAGCAGGCAGAAGTCCAAGGGAAGGAAACTTAAGCAAGGTGTACCTGCTGTTCTGGCCATCTATCCTAGCCTCTGTCACCTCCAGCCTGTTTTAAGTCTAGCACCCATAACCACTTACAAGGCATAGTTCATTTTCTCTGCTAATGGTTCTAAAATGACTTCTGCTGTTGATCTGACAGAAATGAATGTCTGGAAAGTAACTCCAGAGACCATAAAAACTTTAACATGCTGCATACCCTAGGAGACTGGTGTCATTCTGCTCCAGCACCTCATAGTCCTTGGTGTACAAACACTTCCCAAAGAAAGATATCTCTTCCAGCAGAGCTCCTTAAGGGGTACTTTGAGCCTAGAAAAGCACATTCCACCCTAAAACTATTCATCGATGTCCATAATTGTTTTCAAATCACAGCATAATGGTCTTCCTTGCTGCTGCATCAGCCCTTATCAGAAATGGCCTGGCTTTCCTTGCTCTCAGAGCTACTCGGCAATGGTCACCGTTCACATCTGCTATTCTGCTAAACCCAGCACGTGGCTGTAGTCCAATAAGCAGCCCAGCAACCCTCACACTGTGGGCTCTTGGTAAACATTTAAGGAACCCAAACAAGTTTATATAGGAATAAAACTGCCCACCATGTGCCTAAGGTCATCCATGGCAAACAATACACCAAAATGCTCAATAAAATAGCAAGATCCAAATGTAGTGAAAGTTCTACCTTAGGTTTGACAAAGACTCATAGACAGGTCTAAATAAAAGAGCACAATCCTAATATCAATAACAGAGAGGAAATGTCTCGGACAATTCTCAGCACACTAATATTAACTGAACTACAGGAAGATCATAGTAGGTACACTTAATAACCACTATAAAAATACACCTGTTTATAAATTTTTAGTGTGATCCCAAAATTCCAATGCTGAAGCCCTAATCCGCAGTGTGGCTATGTTGGGGGATTGAGCATTTAAAAAGAAATAATTAAGGTTAAGTGAGGTCATAAGTATGAGATCTTTGTCCAGTGAGGTTTGTGCTCTTATAAGAAAACACAACAGAGAGCATGTTTCCTTCTTTCCAGCACAAAAGAGGCCCTGTGAATACGTGGTGAGATGGCAATCACCCTCGGGCCACAAGCAGCTCAGAATGAAACCTACTTTGGCAGCAACTTGATCTTCGACTTCTCAGCCACGGAAACTATAAGAAATAAAATATCCTAATCTGTGATATTTTGTTATGGCAGCCTGAGAAGACTAATATACTATCTAACGATTTTTAAGTCCACCAAGGGTGAAACTAGGCCTTAAAGTTTCAGCAGACTAGAAAATCTTGGCAAAGATTTTGCTTTTACTGCCTTTTGGGGAAAAAAGAAGTGCTTCGAAGTCAATACTCAGAATGGCCATCATAATTGAAGAAATCATGGCACTGTGACCCCAGGCAGGATGGCAGGACATTAAAGAACTCAAGCTCCTAGAGTGAAGTGAAATGAAACGAGGCACTGGACATAGAAAACCTGGGCTTAAATTCCGAGTGCAGCACTCACTTGAGTTTGTAATTTTGCATCAGTCAGCCTCCATGCTTCATCTGTACAACAGAATTAATACCTCCCAAGCAGGCTTATCAACCTAGCAATACAGTCTTGCAATGTGAATGAAAAACAACATAGGTTAGAGTTCCAGTGAACTGTAGTTCTTTCCCCACCTCCTACCCATATCAAACTGCTTTCAAAAGAAAGTAGTGCTTTGTATAAACATATGCTCTGATTTATATTGGCTGGCTTTTTAACTCATCACACACAATCAGCAAACATAGAATGAATTCTTGTCAAAGGCTGAGCACTGCTTTACCTGCTGTGGAAGATACAATAATGAAAAGGGACTGGAACCTGCAAGGAACATGAATATGGAAGAGGAAGTATATACCAAGGGCTAGGAAGAAATGACCAGTTCACGTATGTCTGCACTAGGATAAGAAATGAAAAAAGCAGACACAGAGATACGTAGGGATTAATGGTACACCCACAGTGTACAGGCATCAGAGTGAACAGCAGTCCTCAGGAAGCTCACCAAGCCTACCAACAAGTTACAGATGCTCAGTTTGTTCTAAAAAGATGATAGATGTTTCCTATTTTCTATCCCTGCACTGTGTCCTGACTCAATGTGTCATGTGACCTTTTTTTTTTAAGCCATTTAAATATTTTAATCTCTTTTTAAAAGATCTAAGTTTAATCTTCTCACTTTACAGATGGGGAAGTAAAATAGGGATTTTTGAAGGCCCTGATCACAAAAGACCCTGAGATCAAAGCTTTGCAGCTTGCTCTTCAGCCTTTTTCTTCATATATCCTGTTAGAATCTCTCCTCATCAAGATGCCCTTTTGCTAGGTACCCTCAAGCTTTCCTGTCTCAGTTACTCTTCTCTCACTGCTAGGACAAAATATCAACACCCCAAATCACAGAAGGAAAGGTTTGTTTATCTCACAGTTTGTGCAGGTTTCAGTCCATACTCACTCTGCTCCAAGGCAGAGTGGCACATGGCAGAGGACAGCAGTTCATAGCAGCAGAAAACAGCAAAGAGCAAAGGGAGGAGCCACAGCCGTGGCTGCTAGCAGCCCTCTCTCTCTTCCCCAACATTGTATTTAGGCTGTCTTCCCCAGGGCAGGCATAGCACTCACACCTACAATGCCTGCACTGGATCATGAGTTAATCACAAATTCTGGAAGCTGCCCCAATGACTACATGAGGCTTTTGGGGGACAACTAGACACAAACCATGACAAATCCCATTTGTCTAGCTTTGGATCTTGAGCATCTCCCAAAGGCCATTTGTTAGAGATATGGTCCCCAGCTTGGCACTATTGGGAGGTGGCAGAATGCTTTAAGAAGCAGGGCCTGTGGAAGGTCTTTAGGTCCTTGGGGGTATGTCCTTAGAAGGGGACAGTGGGACACCTGCCCCTTCCACTTCCTGGCCACTTGGTGAGTGGTGTTGCTCTGCATGATCCTGTCATGATGCACTGCCTTGCTGTTGCCCCAAAGCAATATGGTGAATGAGTCCTGGACTGAAAACTCCAAAACTGGGGGCCAAAATAAACCATTTCCCTTTAGAAGGTGATTTTATTGGCGGTGTGTTATAGTCAGAGAAATCTGATAACCCATCTGAAAGCCTGAAGCTTGTCACTCGTTCTGTGACACTAGCAACATCTCTCTTGTTCCTGGCTCTCAGTTCCTTGTCTCGACATTATTGCTAATGTGGGTGTTGTAATCCCTTTCAGCAGTCCTGTTCTTCTAAACTTGGTTTTGTTCACAGTTCCTTGCTAAAGATGCATAGATGATATTTTCCAATTATTTATGAGGCTAGTGAGCCACTGGCCAAATAACGAGAACACTGCAATAGAATGAAATTATCTCAGCACTTCATACAATCCTTTTTGCTTTAAAGCCCATACATGGGTTCAGCTCTGAGGGTTAAGTAATTCCAGGTGAAATAGCTGAGGTAGGCAAGCTGAATGTTCTCCACAGTCTCTTGAAGAGCTGCTGTGCAGTACTACACACTTGATAGATACTTGTGGAATATGTTAAAGCCTGCCTGCTTGACATTTGCTGTTTTTTAAAAAAAAATGTTGTCTACAATCTACAATTTCTCTATTTACAAGAGTTTTGTCATAAAAGTATTCTCTAGTTTCTTATAAATACCACTGAGATCCACTACAGCTGTAATGACTTTGGGATCTCATTTTGGATTTTGTTTTTTGAGGGGTTTTTCTGGTACCTGGAATTGAGCTCAGGACCTTGTGCTTGCCAGGTAGATGCTGTGTCATTTTGTCCTTACATGCTGAGACCCATCTGCCCTGATGGCCACCCCCTGATGTTTTGTCTGCACCCCCCCCCACCTTCTTTCTTTCCTTCTCAAAAGCTTTCCAGTCTTCAACCTAACCCTGGCCTTGCTTCCTCTAATGCATTCCCTCCCCTTCTACTTCCTCACCCCCTCTGCAGGCCATGTAACTGTGGAGTGTTTACTTCTACCATCTGTGTCTGACTGGGACTGTGAGAAGAATCAGCCTTATGTTAAGGCAAGGGCCCCTGTCTTCACTCTCCTCTCCTCCCATGTTCCCTGTGCCCTCTATACACCAGAGAAGGTTCTTAAAGTCCTGGCTCCTTCCTGCCTTTCCCTTCCCCCAACTCCATCTTAAACCACTGGGGTCCCTGCAGCTTTCCTGAAATGCCTTTGAAATCATTAGTGGTAAAGCATTCTCCAAAGAAAGCACTTCTGAAATGCAGACAGTGCCCTTCTGTAGGTGTTCCCACTGCAGCTGCCTCTCTCCCAGCACATCCTCCCCCACTGCAGCGATCTGAGCTCTGTTCCATCCAGGGGTCCTCAAACTTCCAGTGATCCTCGTGCCTCAGCCTCCAAAGTGCTGTGATTAATTGGCATGCACCACCACTACCAGCCTTCCATGTAATTTTTCAGAAGCCTTCCTCAACTAGCTCCCAGGCTTTTAAAAAAATTTTATTCATAATAGCTTCTTTCTAAAATAAATTTGAGACAAGTTACAAATTATGCACACACTGGAAACAGATTTTCTTAAAGAGAGAACAGCAAGGCAAAAACGAGATAAGGTGAAAGAAAAGCTAAAGCTGGACATGTAATCTCAGCACTCTGAAGATTTAGTCAGGAGGATCAAGTTCAAGGCCAGCCTGAACTACATAGAAAAACATTGTCTCAAAAATAAATAACTACATGAAAGCTAAAATATAATGCAGCATTTGTAACCTCAAATGTAGCTTTCATAGTTGTCAGAAGAATACTGGCCCTGTGTCTCTAGTGACTGAGTTGACCACCCTTCTGTGAGCCCACTGACAATCAATATGCCTGCATAGCAGCATCCTTAAAAAGTACATAATTTATACTTGTTCTTTAGGTCTGTCTCTCCCAGTGGACTGGGAAGTTCCTAAGGAATACATAATTTCTGACTCATCTCTGTCTCCTCAGCATAAAACATATGACTCAGCACTCGACTGCCACTCAGAAGACATTTGTTGAATAAATGAATGTCTTCATGGGGAAGGAAAACAGTGAGGGCACTTGTTGAGCACCTGCTAAGTATTTGGGGAAAAAAACCATTATTTTATACAGAGAGAGAGAGAGAGAGAGAGAGAGAGAGAGAGAGAGAGAGAATACAAAGCTAATAAACTCCAAAGAAACAGAGACAAAACCCAAACTCTCTCTCCAAAGCAATTGTTCTTTCCACAAAAAGTGGTATTTGATACCTTTAGCACCACTGCATACCTGAATACCTTCTTTTTCAAGGCTTGGTTCAAAGTAAAACAAAATAAAACACCCTGCCCTAAGAAGCTCACTTGTTATAAAGGTGTGTGAGAGTCTTGTTCCTGACCTTCTGCAGAACTTAGGAAAGAAATTGTGAGAGCGCAGATGCCTTCTCGGAGGTGGAGAACAAGTCAGTCAGGTACTGTGCAGACGTGCTGAAGTGGCCAGCTCCTTTTCTAGCTGCTGTTCCCCCAGTGCAACCCCTCGGCCAGTGATGGCGAACCGTTCAGATACTAAGTGCCAAACTTCAAACCAAAACCCATTTATTTACTGCAAATATTGCTACAATGCTGCAATTAAACCTGAATACTGAGGTTTTAGTTTAGAAAAAACAATTCATACATTATTGTGTTTGTCATAAAAGAAAAATACAACCACACAATGCCACAGGTTCACTACCACTGCTAGGCCCTGTCTGTATTGCTTTTCCTTTCTCAGAGACCAAAGCCTTCCAGACTCCTCACCCCAAACTGAAATCCCCAACACCCTCCACCACCCCACTGCTTCTCTAACGAGTGAATGTTATTCCAAACATTCTCCTTCGTTACATGACTTAGGCCTTAGTATTTTAAGTGTCTTGCCAACCTTTAGAGTTGGCTGTTAACCATCTTCTGGAAACACAGTATAAGAATTGAAGGCTCATGACAGGGGATAGTGACACTTTAGGAGGCCTAGTTATGGGACTGGCATCACAAGTGAATACTTTTGTCCTGGCTTACAAAGAAGGGACAACCTATGATCACCATTAGGCACCCCTCCCTCCCTGCCCTGGCTTCTCAGGAAGAATGGAATCCTGGTTCAGAATGTTGCTGAGACAGGGAGGGTGGATGCTACTCCTTTCCTCTTCATCTTCCCCTAAGCCTCCAGAATCCTTCTTCTCAACTCTTTGTCTCTTTCTGGGCCCCAACTCCCGTAGCAGTCCTTTATTTAACTCAGGAACTGTTTCTTGAATTAACACAACGTTTTCCTGGGTAGCAGTGTCTTTTCTGGCACTGAAATGCACACCACCGGGCCCTATAATCCTGCCTACTGTTTTAAATGTGTGACTAGTATATCTCTGTACTCTGTAACCACTTCCCCAAGTACTGCAAGAACATTTTACCCTTTAACATTACCCATACCTAAGAAACATCCATTCTTAAGAATGGGACTAAGACGACGTTCTTCAGTTTCCTACTCCTGAAGATTTCTTTCGTGCAATTTATAGTAGCTACCTCATAGCACCAGTGTGATAATTTAATAATGCATTCCAAGGGTTTAAGACCCAGGGCCTGCTACATAGAAAGTGCTCACACTTTAGCTATTATCACACACACACGCAATATCTTTCACAATAGTCCCGGGGGAAGCATTGACACACGGCCCCTCACTGACCCCCCACCCCCATTACAGAAACAGCAGCCCAGGCTGGAGCAAAGGAGCTTTTCCCAAGGTCAGTCGCG
The DNA here is from genome assembly GCA_004027915.1 of Capromys pilorides. NCBI lineage: Eukaryota > Metazoa > Chordata > Mammalia > Rodentia > Capromyidae > Capromys > Capromys pilorides. The sequence goes on from PVKN010031870.1 coordinate 11,295, forward strand.
GAGGGATGTGATGCTCCGCTCCATCCTCCAAACGCGGGACCCCTCCCCTTAAGGCCCCGAGGTCTTCATGGAGACAAGTCCTGAAAAGCGCCCGGTGCCATGCCCAACATACAGTAGGGACCCTGGGATGGGAAGATTGTGCCGCTGCAGGTCACTTGGATTTTTCCGAGGAGACCCCTCCGGCCCCGGGGGCCGCAGCCCCCACCCCGGGAGCCGCTCGGAGTCTCCCGGGCCCGCGCGCCGGGCTTTGTACGCAGCAGGCCGGCCTCACTCAACAAGCCCCGGCGCGGCGCGCAGAGGCGACCGCCTGGCGCCGGGCCTGCAGCGCGGGGGTCGCGACGACCGGGCCCGGAAGCCCGCGCCCTCCGCCCGCTGCGACCCTCCCGGCCCAGCCTCCTACCTGCAGCGGCGGCCGCGGAGACCGGGAGGGGCCGGCGAGGGGCAGCGCGGGCCTGGGCTGCGAGCGCAGACAGGGCGGCCGGCGGCCCGCGGGCTCCAGAGCGCCGGGCGGCAGTGGCGCGCCCCCGGCCGGCCAGGCCCCGCCGCGCGCGCCGCGGCCACAAAGCCCCGCGCCGCCGCCCCCTCGCGGGCCGCTGCCGCCTGCCGGTGGGTCGGCAAGGAAGAGCGCGGGAGCGCGGCCCCGCGCAGTCCCCACCTCCCCGGCCGCGGCCGCCGGGCCCCCCGGGGGCTGGGCGGGGCGCGAGGGTCAGGCTCGACCTGCTGCAGAGCCGGTACTCCCCGGCCGACCCGGTCCCCTTGCCCACCTTGGCCGAGGGGCTCCTGAAGGACCCGGGCAAACTGAGTCATCTCCCTGAACAACAACAAAAGAATGCATTTGTCACAGGGGCTGTGGCAGTCGTTGTGGACAGAGTTAGTTCAGGCCAAGCCTCCGGACTGCCACGGGCCCTTTTCTTTTGTGACTCCGGGACGCTGCGAGCAGCCAATCCCCCGCGCCGAGTCTGTCGCCGACTTTTGTTTAAATTGGCAGGATGAGTCTCCTCCTAGGTTGTGCGCACCCCTAGGGTCCAGGTCCGGGCCGAGCACCGAGTCACTAAGGCGTTGGGGCGCTGTGGGGGTGGGGGGCGCCCTTCCGCTC
>PVKN010031871.1:0-12392 GCA_004027915.1 Capromys pilorides
GTAGCCTGTGTAGCTTATAAAACAGTAGTAATAGTATTTTAATGTATTTTAAGTTATTATTAAGCAAATCCATGGAATATGAGATGTTTCTAAAATAAGGTAATGTGCTTTGTCCACAGTTATATGAGTGCTTTTTAATTACCATATTAAAAATGCAGTCTGTCTGTCAATAACCAAAGTGTTTGTTTACACTGATAAGTAGATTACATGCATCTAGTAGTGAATGGTTATAAAAGTGTGCAGATTTTCAGTGCTGATATTTGCTTAGTTTTATTATTGAAAATAAATAAACACTTAAAATTTCTGTGTCTCAAAATTTCTTATTTATTCACTATAATACGAGCCTGGACATTTCAAAACACAAAATACAAGGCAAAATTTTTGATTCAATAAAACATCAAATGAAATTAGAAATAAATTATTTACCAATGAGAGTAGAGAAATATTTTCCCTCAGTTTTTGAAGCAAAGGAAAGTCATGAGAAAAACAAAACAGGACAAAGAATATCAGTAAGAGATCAGTAAACAAAATACTTTGTACAAAAGATATGGAAAAACTAAGAAGATCCTGAGGAGATAGCTCAGGACCCTAAGCACCTTCCTGGAACAAGCCTGGGTTTGTTCCACAGTATTGCATGCCATGCCAGACCCTGAACGCCTGGTGTACCATGCTGGCCACTGAAATCAGATGTGGTGGCATGTACCCACAATTCGAGCTCCTAGAGAGACCTGCACCAAGCAAGTAAATAAATAAAAGATTAAAAACTAAAATAAGATATTTAAAACAAGACACTAAATATGAAAGATGCACAATAGAGTATCACTCTACAACTACACAACTGATAAGAATGAAAAGTAAAATATGCTTTCACTGGAGGCCTCTCTGCTTTTATGTTTTAAAGACTGTGAAGGTATGTACTCAAAATTTTTATAGGTCTTTTCAAATGAATATTTCATAAGCATTACCTTATGAATCTTTTCTTCCTATTTAGAGTATAATTACTTCTGCTTTACATTTGAAGAAACATGGTTATGGTCTCTGCTATTGTTCAATGAACATGAATTTGAGAATAAAGCAGAATCTACCTGGTTCCATTTGCCAAAACATGATCAAGACATAATTTGGCTAGTAAATTTTAAACAGAGATCCCCATGCTTTTGTGTAGTTTTATGCATGTAAAATGAGAAGAGTGAGCAGTATATCGCTTATGTGGCCGTCATTTCTGAATTATATACGATAATGTGTCAACATAGTGAGACTTACAAATTTGTGAGATAACACATATTTTTAAAAAATTAAAAATACTTCTACAAAACAAGTCAGTATTACTTAGATCTACATATGAATAATTTCATGGTTTTAAAGTAATAACACATCTTTCCGAAATTTTATGCACTTTATGTTTCTGTTATCATTGATCAAACAACTGAAACCATCTTATTTAAAAATCTATTTTATGCCAATGGCACTATCTTATGGCTATCACCATCAGTGACAAAATATATTCATGTGAGATGAATATTATTTTTGAGAATAATCAAAGTTTGGTTCATGCCAAGTCTGGTATATGGCTTAGAAAAGCTAGTTTATAAACATAGAGAAAAGCTGACACAAGGATTGTAGAAAGCCATGAAGATATTCTCCTAGCAAGAAAAACATACATGTAGAGTTGTTCACTGTCACTTGTCTACAGCACAAAATCTTCACAACAATCTTATGGTCCACACAGGAGAGTCCAAGAACAAGCAGTTTATACATTGGAAGTGCATTTCTGAAGTGAATGAAGACGGTGTCTATGGGTTGACATGGCTTAATTTCCAAGGTTTAAATGTTAAGTGAAAAGAAAATAAAAGGACTAAAAATATTCTATCATGTGTCCCTTGTTTTATAAAATAGTAGAGGATGCAAAATGTCTGCTGTCTTAATAAAAATAAACCAGAAAATTAGAAAAGACAAACAGGATTACCATGTATGTTTACCTACCAGTACAGGCAAGGGAAGGATCACATTATGAAAGATAGAAGAGGAGTGAGGCTTCTCTGAACAAAACTTTTCAATATGACTTTTAGAAACATGCTAATAGCTCTTTTTCTCAAAATAAATATTTAGGAGACTGAGGCAAGAGAACTGGTGTGAGTTTGAGACCAGCCTGGGCTACAAAAGTAAGCTCAAGGCCAGCCTGAACTGCATAGCAAAACTCTGTCTCAAAAAATCAATCAATCTATCAATCAATCAATCAATCAATCAGTCAATCACAATTCAATATAGAAGAATAAAAATCACCTGAAGATAGTAAAATAAAAAGTTTCTGTTTTTCAAATGAATTGCAGAAACTATTTGTCTCAGTTACTCTTCTGTCCTTGATGGGACAAATGCCTGACAGCCAAAATGAAAGAAGGAAAGGTTTAGCTCAGTTACTGAAGGTTTTAATCCTTATTCAGCTGGCTTCAAGGAAGAGGAGCACATGGCAGCAGGACAGCAGCAAAGGCAACAGGCCAACAAGGACAACAGAGAGAAAGTGTGTCTCTCTGTCTCTCTTATATTACATTCAGGCTCTCCTCCTCAGACTAGGTGTAATACTCACATCCATAATCCCAGCATTATAGTACTGATAATCCCAATCTTGGATCACCCATAATCCCAGTGTACTGTGAGTTAATCTCAAACTCTAAAAGTCCCTGCTCCATGATTGCATGAGGCTTTGGAGGAACAACTAGACACAAACCATAACACTATTTCAAAGGGTTAAAGAAAAAGTAATAAACCTAATGTACTTTAGACAACAATATTGACTATGTACTTTTAGTGAATTTAAGGTGAACAGAAGCATTGTACTGTAGTTTGTAGACTTGTTTTTCTCATATGTATAAAACATCAACACTAAAACTATGTGCATTCCAGAACTGAGCAAAATATGTCAGTATAATGTGGACAATTTGAGCTAGATTGATTAGTGTAACTGAAAAGAAGTTGCCAATATCCAGGCATTTTTTTTTTCATCCAGAAACAAAGAAATAAGCAGAATACACAGGAATAATAAGAAAACCATAGCTTTTCTAGAATGAAAGTACATTGTGCAGAGTGGAACAGAGCTGACGAGGGAGCTGAATGGCAAACAGGATTTAGGGAAATTCCCCCTTTTGGTTTTCAGAAATTCCCCCTTTTGTGATGGATCTTGGGACTTAGGTGGTATGTAACAGGGCACTTTCCTATTAATTTCAGATCTCCATCTGTGAAAGAGATGTTTTTATATGATATGGGCTAACAAATGTATATGGTACATTGAGAGGTCACAACTACAATGCTGATGACCTTCAGATGACCAGCAGTAGTCATCAGATACTCTAAAGCAGTTAGAATGCATGCCCCTTGGATTTAAATCAGATTTCAAGAAAATGTGATTTGGCAAGTAACATATTTCTCAAGTTCATGCTAGATGTCCAAGACATATCGTTAGAGAGGATGCTCTTGTTATCTCCAAGAGCTACAAGACGTTCTGTCTTCCATGAACCTAAAGTTAGAATATTTTCCATACTGTCAATCCTCTCCCTTATTATTTTGAAGTGAAATAGATAAAATAAAATTAAAAAGACATGACTACCTTTATAGATATATAAACATATATTTATGTTTCCGTACATATATCACATAGCTCTTATCATTAAGAAGACCAAGAAACAATGAAACATGAATATTGAAGGATTCAGCTGACACCCAGATGTTATTTTCAAAACACCACTTTTTTTTGTTTGTTTTTATTGCTTTTTCAGTACCAGGGATCAAACTCGGGACCTTGCACTTGCCAAGCATGTGCTAATGCCACTGACCTATCTCCCCAGCCCAAATACCATTTTAAAAAACAGAAATTAATGTTCTTTGTAGAAAAATCATTTTCTGACAATGGAGTAAAGTAAATGCAATACAGGACTGGAATATTTTGGGGTTTCAGAAAGTAAGGAAATCTAAAAATTGATGGAAAAATAAAATGAAATTGTAGGCACTTTCCCATCTTTGGAACAAAATATATGTCACCCACAACTGAAAGAATTTAGTTTCTCTCTTGGGTTTCAGAGGGTTCAGTCAGTGGTTGGCTGCATCCTAGACAGAAATAGCATCAAGAGAGGGCCTGTCATAGAAAAGCTGCTGAAGCTATGGAAGCCGTTAGTGAAATGAAGAAAAGGACAAGAACACACCTTCCAGGCCAGGCCACCAGTGTCTCACTTCTTTCCACCAGACCTCACATTTCAAATGCATATTCTGCTGTGACCTCATCACTAGCATCAATCAATATTTTTAGTGCCCCCACAGTCACTCTCCAGTGTTCTGCTTCGAGATGATATAGGGGAATAAAATGCAGAACATGAAAGATACCTGAGATGAGTTTGTGTTCTCTAAAACCAAAGAATGAATTTTAGGAACAACAGCACTTAAGAGCAGAATGTATTTACTGAGGGAGTTTCTGAGAGAGGGACATATGCAGACCTGAGTGGGTGGCCCAGGAACCTACATTTTCTAATGGTTTTATGGAGCAAAACTCTGAGATGGGGCGTTTCTAGTTTGGAAAACATAGGAACTCACACATGAAGTGGGACAAATTATGGTCCACCAATAAAATTAATTGTTCAGATAAAATTGATTAAATTAAGATCAAATGGGGAAGCAAGTCTAGTAGTAAGTGAAAATAAATACAGAACAGGGGCTTTTCTTATAAGGGGCTGGGGGAGTGACTCCAAGCTTTTTCAAGGTAATTGATACCTATTTAGAATATCAGTCCCTGATGCCCATCCCTAGGGAGGTGTGTGGTTGCATTTGTTTACCCTTTTGTTTTGAGGTCTGCACCACAGCTGGAGTGCCTGTTACACCCCCAGTTTCAAGATATCTTGACTTCCATATTGTCTCCTCTGAGAGACTAGCCCCATCTGACTTCTAACTAGCTCAGTTGCTTTCAACATAGTTGCATGCAACTGTTGGAGTATATGTTAGTTCTTAATCATAACCTTTGATCCCAGATACCCAAAGGGTTCAAATTCATCTCATTATGCAAAATGCATTTACTCTCTCTCTTTCTCTCTCTCTCTCTCTCTCTCTCTCTCTCTCTCTCTCTCTATATATATATATATATATATATATATATATATATATATATATATAGTTGCAGCATTACTCCCATAGTACATATGACTTATTGAAAATGTCTTTTCTTAGAATCAAGGAAAACTAAGCTATAGGACTCAATGGTAGGGAGAAAGAAGGAAAGAAACAAAGAAAGACAGAAAGAAAATTAAGTCTGTGAGCCAGTAAGCGAGCTCAGCAGGCTAAGTGCCTACTTAGGCAAGTGCAGGAACCTGTGTTCAATGCCCAGCAGCATATGCTGTGCTGGCCCTCTCCCCTGGGCCTGCTGAGCAGGTCGCCAAGACCAGGTGTGGTGGTATACACCTGTAATTTCAGCTCCAGGAAGGCTGAAAACAGGAGGATCACTATGAGTCTGAGCTGCATAGTGAGACCCTATGCCAAATAAATTTGAGAGAGAGAGAGAGAGAGAGAGAGAGAGAGAGAGAGAGAGAGAGAGAGAGAGGTCTGTGTCTCTGTATCTCTGTATCTGTGTTCAGTATCTGGAGGAGGTTTTGCTGAAATGTGAGCTCCAATCTGCTTGGCAGCTATGCCCTACAGCCTTGTTGGTTGGAATCTCTAAGAACTTCCTTGGGCCTTCTTGGATCACTGCCTGCAGCTTTCCTCAGCAAATAACTCCCATTCCCAGTACATCAACTTCCTGGACTCTGCACTATATCTTTGATTTCATTTTTCCAAACTTACACTTTCCAGTCTTAAAGACTCCCAGAAAGGACTATGATCCTGTAACATATTTTTGTCCTGCCTCTGAAGTCTTCTTCTCATATCTTGTTGAAAAACACTGCTATTGATAACTTGCATTTTTTCTGCCTGAAAATCCAACACCATGTGAATGATATCAAGGTCTGTCACTAGCTAAAGTCATAGCCACTACCACCCTTGGATCTCGTTTGTAGAAGCAGCTGAGAACCAGGATGGCTAAAACTTGGAAGACACTACCATAGGCAGCTCTGAATAAGAAGGCTGCCCTGAAACACATTCCTTAGTGTAAACTCCTTCAAATGAACTTACCCTTTTTGTCTTCTAGATTCTGTGATGGGTATTGTGCACTTGGCCAATTTCTGAGGTGACCTTTGGCCATTTTTTCTGCTATTCCAATGTAGATTATTTAACATCTTTTCAACAGAAAGAATCTTTTCAGCATCCTCAATCTCCTTTATCCTAAATCTCCTTGATTCCTTTCTTTCAGAGTTGCAAAATATTTACCTCATTCTACTCCTCTTTTTGCTCAGGAGTCTCACTGAAGACCTGTTAAAAAGCAGTGTAGAGCTCGCGTTCCATGGTTACTTAGCCATTGCTGGAACAAAAAACCCAATAGCCACAACTTAATGGAGGAGAGTCTTTCTTGGGCTTACAGTAACAGAGTGTTCAGTCCTGGAGGAGAAACACACCAGGAGAATTCCGCTTAACACATGACAGCCAAGAAACAGTGAGAGGAAAGGGGAATCATGGAGAAAAATACAGCACTCTAGGTTATGGCCTCAGTAATGCATTTCTTCTAACCAAGCTCCATTTCTAAAAGCATATTGTGGATTAATCAACCAAAATGAATATAGATTCGAACAACTTCCAGAAATGCCTCCTCTGAGCACATGAGACTTTGGGTATGTTTCAGACATAACCCATAACTGAAATAGAAGTTTTACATGAGGAGGTTCCCAATGCCCAATTACAGAAAGGTTTGTGCAAGAAAATAGGTGATCAGATTACTGTCATCTAATGCATATTCTAGTTGATTGACCTAATGCAATCTATAAAGGAAAAGTTTTTCATGAGTCCAAATATTGTAGGTAGCTAAATTAGATAGAAATATTATAGGCAATCAGACAGAGTCAGGCACTCAAGGAGACAAGATGGAAAACAAGATGACTTTACAACTATGGGCAGACACTCCTCCACCATGGGCCAGATCTCAATGCAAGAGTAAACAAATGCAACCACATACTTCCCTAAGGATGGGTATCAGGGATTGATATGCTAAGTAAGTATCAATCACCTTGAAAGAACCTAAAGGAGTCACTAAACCAAGCTCAACAGAAAGAGACCTTGTTTGTTATTCTTGCCCGCTTGCTATGTGACTGGCTTCCCCATTCAGCATTGGATTTAGTCAATTTTACCTGAGCAATGTTGCTTGTAATCTCATTGGTTGATCATACTTTTGTCCCATCTCATGCCCACCTAAGCGAGTTCCCATGTCTTCACCACCAACTTAGAACTGCTTCACCACGTGGTTTTCCTCTTTAAAAGTCCCTGGAAGAGACAGCTTCCTGGGGACAACTCACTTGGGCCCCTTTCTGTCCCTGTCTCAGACAGGAGCTTTCCTTCCCCCAATCAATCTATTCTGCTGATAACCACCGTTTGTTCCTAAAATTCATTCTTCAGTTTTAGAGAATATGAAACTGTCCCAGGTCAGGTTGGTAGATAATTTTTTCCCTATATCATTTGGAGGCCATCCACCTGAGATCAGTTTTTTTCTCCCTGTATCAAAAAAATGTGGGTAATGATATGGAAAATAAACATTAGAAAGATAGTAAATTCCCCATGGAAAGGAATTATTACAGAGTTAAACAAACAAGATATAACAACATATCCTGTCCCAGAAAACAAGGACACTACTGAGTCAGTTGATGAAATAAAGTGAAATTTGCTGGTAACATTGAGTCATTGGTGATTTACGACTTTAATAATTATCTATTACTGCATAACATTTCCTCTTAATGAAATTTATGAGAAAATTCATATAGAGTTTTCATAAATTTCTGGGTATGGAAGAATTTCAAAATGAAAACCACAAAAATAAGTGTTAAAAATGCAGTTGGGCAACAAGCTCTGGAACACAAGAAAGGCCAGGACTTGATACCTTCTAATGCAGAATAAATTCTGAGACAGTACAACTACAAAAGACTTGATCATTTCCAGAACGCCAATCCTGAACATGCCATGTTTGATTATGAGGAAAAGTTCCAAAACATCATCATTGCAACTTTATATTAAAAAAATCTCCGAAGATATATATAGCAGACCAAAAATAGTCAAGATAAAATTAGACTAAATAAAGAAGCCAGGAAAGCAATTAGTGTTCTCAACTGGAGATCAGCAATACAGGAATGAGGAAATGTGCAAATGGTCCATTTAGGCCATGATAATTTGGAGTACATGAGAAAAATATGACAGCTCTTTCATCTTGTAACATTGCTTTATTATTTTATTTTATTTCGTATTTTAGGGAAGGGTCTACAGGGTGTTCAGAGTCTCACTACTAGATCAGACTCATAGTGACCCACCTGCTTACAGCCTCCCAAGAACTGGGATTATGGGCACATGGCATCACTCCCAGTCTCCATTGTAGTCTCAGCATACCCCTGAGGTGGGGCTGGCACAGCAGGCCCAGGGATCAAACCCGGGCCTCTGCATCTACTTGCAGGCACTTTAATCCACTGAGCTATTTGGCCAGCCCTGTTTTATTATTTTATATTCTTATTTTTAAGATTGTTCCATGATAAATGCTATATAAGAAATTTATGTGTAATTTATAAATGGAGATGTAGAGGGAGAGAGTGGAAAGAAGGTAATAAAATAAGAATCAAAATACATACCTTTATCAAATCTCTGCTAGGAATGTAATTGTAACGCACTGCTGATATGTGCTAATAAAAATCTAAGATGGGGAAAGATAAAAGAAAGGTAGTGGGAACACACACACACACACACACACACACACACACAGAAGATAGCTAAGCTATTGGTTTATTGAAAGAAATACTAATGCCTAGTTATTTGCTCAATTTTGCATGCTTACATCTGATAATCTGAGCATCTACTTTGAAGATAGCAGTATGAAATAGACAAGGGTTGTTAATTTCCATTGTTAGTTCTCTATTTTTTAATTCTCTTTAAAATAAAAAAGTGAATATAAATATATGGATTTTACTAACCCTTTTTTACTGGTAAAATTGTGATTTAAGAAGAAATGTTGGTAATTTTAAGAGGGTTATGTTTCTCATTTTACTTCTATTTGACAAAAATATATTATTAGTGTTTGGATTTCTATACATGTAGATTATATGTAAAAGCAAGTTACCATCATCTGGTTAAAAGTTTGCCAGTTCAGATATAAGGGTATTCTCACATGGTAGTGATGGCTTAGGCAAATTTGTCTGCCTTAGTTTGCTTCTAAGGTCTTTCTCTCTGATTAACCATATAGAAATGTGCACATTGCTTAAGAGTTTTAATAATAAACAGCAACCCTGCTGAAGTGATTTGTGACCTTTGCCGTGGCCTAGCATCATGTTTCCTCCTGTTAGAGAGCAGGACTGAGCCCACAGGTGACAATTGTGCAAGAAATTAGGTCACACAGTGAGTAGAAAGCCTTGTTCCTTAATAAGGCAGGGTCAGAGAAACAAGTTGACTACAGAAAACGCCTCTTTGGTAGCAGAAGGCATAGGGAATATGTCCACATTGCCTCCACTGATATAAAATTGCATTCTAAGGTGGTAACCAGGGTAACTGCATGTGAAGAATGGCTTATTCCAAAGATCATCCAGGTTCAGCAACCTCTATGTCTAAACATTAATCTCTACTTCCAAAGCCATCTGCGCTTAACAAAAACGAATGCAAGAATATATCTCTATACCTCAATAAGATTTAGCATTCAAAGGTGGTGCCTTTTACCTCTCCTTTTGACCTACTTATTCACTGAAAATAATTTAAAAGATGATACTTGTATGTTTCTTTGGAATTAGTTGTTGAGGGGAGAGGTCCTCTGAAGATTAAGAGGGAGCTTCAAAGCAAGGCTGGAGAAATGCTCTCTATTGGTGCAGACACTTGAGCTCGAGGAGGTAGCCCCATGTGTAACTCCAGCATGCACAGAGTCATGCACAAGGTAGAGAGGAAGCGAGGGCCACTGATCTTGGTTGACCAGACAGTTTCAGTAGCTATTGGATCAGGGAGAGTTTAACTCCATCCCAGAGTTCTAGTGAATATTTTCCCTTCAAAATTATGTTCCAAAAACAATAATGGACCAGTTTGCAACATACTTACTTTCCTCTGTCTATATGCTGCTTGATGTCTGGAAGAATCTTTAAGAACACATTCCAGTGATCTTTCCAACAGGAAAGATGTAAGCAATTTAACAAGTCTGTGCTGCAACACTGAAATCCAGCTGAGATACCACTGGCATAGCTCTGGATGTCACAGGTGGTATAAAGTCCTAAGGTCCCACCTGTGTACCCTGTGGGATGTCATGTACTTTTAAAGAGCCTTCAACCAGATCCTCACCTTTTACAAGCCTAATTCAAATGATTACCCCAATGCTTCCTTTCTGTTCATTATCTTTTAGTCTTGGAAGGAATAGGATTTTTAAAGGTTTCCTTTTCATCTTTAGCAGTACATGTGTACAATGGATGATTGTAACATTTATCATGGAAAATTGGTACATGAACACGGCACATCTTCATGGCTTTTACGGCTGCCCATCCAGCCACTGATCCACCTCCTGTTTGCAGAAGACATCTTCATAAATAGAGGATGTGATTTCCATGAACTTGTGGCCGCTTCATTTCATGGCAACTCTAGGTCCACATTATTACTCCTTGTACCTTCTTCTGGTTTCTCTATCATATCTACTCCAGTAGATCTCCTCTCAAAAATTCAAAGCACAATCTTTCCTCATAGAAAAATATTTTACACTTGACCACAAGAATTGTAATTATTTAATTTACCTGGAAATGGAAAGTGCTGGGTAAACGTTGATTTTTTTTTTTTTTTTTTTTAATGTGTAACATTGTGGATTTAACCCAAGCTCTTAGCACTCAGTTACGTCCCCATACCTTTTTATTTTTTTTATTTTGAAACAGTTCTCATTAAATCACTAAGTTGCCCAGGCTGAGTTTGAATTTAAATTTCTTTTGCCCCTGCCCACCAGTGTGCTAGAATTATGGACAAGTGCTGCTGTACTGAGACAGAAGTTGAGGTTTGGTTACTTTTTCAGAAAGAACATGTGTAAATATGAGAGAGAGAGAGAGAGAGAGAGAGAGAGAGAGAGAGAGAGAGAAGGAACATATTTGTGAATCAAATCCATGGATTTCAGTTGCTTTAGACTTCTATGACTCCCTTTAGTAATATGGCTAGGTCTTCATAATAAGTAAGTTGGACACTTTTTGTGAAGTGCAGTATATCTAATAAACTCCTGAGTAGTATCTTAATTTCCTGGAAACTCTGTCAAACAGTATGTACTGCACATTAGCAAGCCTGTATTATTGATATACATCTAGTCAGAATGATTATGCAAGCCCTTATTGTATTTAAGTTTTTAAAGAACAATAAAATTCAGCAACACTGAAAAGCCTTTGCTGCTTGAGCAGTGGGCATCACAGAGCAAGCACCTTCCCTATTGCACAGTCACACAGCTGCCTCCCAGCAACACAGCTTGTAGATACAGCTCCTACCTAACATGTCTTCTTCAGGGACCACAGGCTTCACTATCTGCATGACAGACCACTTCCCAAGGCAAGTTCAAGGTCCTCTATCTCATTTGAGGCTAATTGTAAATCCTATTCGCTGCTATGAACAAGTAATGACTGAGTTCAGCAGTAAAGCTCCCTGGGGTCAGCCAAGTAACTCAACATATTACAGCCCCTGCAAGCAGGCACAGGGGTCAGGGATTCAATCCCTGTGCCTGCCAGCCCAGCTCTGGCCCCGGCCCCACCCCAGAACCACCCCTGGCATACACTGAGAGGGCAACTGTGACCCAACTCTCGGAAGGCTGTAAACAGGAGGATCACTATGAGTACAATCTAGTAGTGAGACCCTGAGTACCATGTAGACTCTTCCCTAAAATACAAAAAGAAAGAAAGAAAGAAAGAAAGAAAGAAAGAAAGAAAGAAAGAAAGAAAAGAAAGAAAGAAAGAAAGAAAGAAAGAAAGAAAGAAAGAAAGAAAGCAAGCAAGCAAGCAAGCTTTGTGATTCTCTAACAATTATGTGACAAGGGAAAGGCCTAGACCTGTGATCTTACTAAGAGTATAGCAGGAAAGTGGACAGCAGGAAAGTTTAGAAAGTGGACACATATTTAAATGTGAAGATATTGTTCTCATAAGAAGCTGTTTATTGGTATAAGTCTGTCATTCTTTTTTACTGACTTTCTAATTCTTCTCACTTGTATGATCCTTTCTTAATGTATTCTCTATAATGTTCAAACATACAGTAAGATCATCTCTCCCCTATAGATGAATGGACTGTTTCAGACATTTGTTTTATTCTTCTTT
>PVKN010031872.1:0-12388 GCA_004027915.1 Capromys pilorides
CCTCTCTCTCTCTCTCTCAAATGTATTTGGTACAGGGTCTGCTGGGTCTATAGGGTCTTATTATGTAGATTGGACTCATAGTGATCCTCCTGTTTTCAACCTCCCAAATTCTGGGATTATAGGCATGTGCCACCACAATCAGTCTCAATCACCATCTCAGCATGCCCCTGGGGGTGGGGCTGGCACTGCACACTGGAGATTGAACCCTGACTGCTGAGCTCTGTCTAAGCAGGTGCTTCAGTGTGCTGAGCTATCTGGTTGCTCAAGAATTTCTTGATTAGCAGGTCTATTCAGGGTTCAGTCCCTGGTGTGCTGTGCTGACCTCACCCCTGGGGCACTCTGAGACTGTGACTGTGATTGAGACTGGGCATGGTGGGACATGCCCGTAATCCCAGCACTTGGAAGGCTAAAAACAGGAGAATCACTATGAGTCTGATCTGTGTAATGAGACCCTGTACTAAATTAAAAAAAAAAAAGATGATATATGTCTGGTTGCCTGTGTTTAAGCTGCTGAGTAAAGAAAGTGGAGTGGAATTTTCAACATTTAAAGTCTATGGTTAGTTAGTTTGCTTTCAATGTGATTTTCTATCCTTAACTATGGTTGGTGTCCCCACAATAAATGGCTTTTAAAAAATATTTCCTGTGAATAAATTCCTAGTTGCTGGCAGGCTGAGGAAAGGCAGCTGCCCATCATACTAGGTGGAGGAGGTGGCCCGGAGCCTAAGCCTTTTGCAGCCTTGCCCTGACCGCTGTCTCTGGAGATGTGTGGCACAACTGCTTTGCAGAGCTTTCAGAGATTCTGCTATGCACGTCAGATGAATCTCAATTTTTTTATCTTTGTGTATTTAGTACAGGGTCTGCAGTGTCTCACTACACAGATTGGACTCATAGTTACCTCCTGTTTTCAGCCTCTCAGGCACTGGAATTACAGGTTTGTACCACCACACCCAGTCTCAGTCACTGTCTCAGTGTGCCCTGGGAGGTGGGGCTGGCACAGCTCATTGGGGATTGAATCCTGGTCTCTGAGTCTGCCTAAGCAGGTGCTTTAGTCTGCTGAGCTATCTGGCAAGCCTGAATCTAAATTTTTTAAAAAGGGTCTCCTTTATCTTTCTCTTTGTCCTAAAGGCTTGTGCTTTAAACATGTTAGTTGTTATTTGAATGCTAGGTTTTGGGGAGCAGTGGAGCTGATGTTTGTGTCCATTTCCTACTTTAATCAGAAGTCTCCAAAGCAGGGACTCTGAGCAGTTTTTGAGGCCTCCTGGGAGAGCCAGGGATGTGTGCTGGGTAGGGGGTCTTTGGACCCCTTGGAACTATTTGAAAAGTTCTCTTTGGGTATATCCTCCTCTAGCTCCTCAGCTTTCAGCAAGTTCTCAGAGCCACCTGTGGTCTCCTCTAGATCTAAGTGGCCGTCTCTCTAGGGACCCAAATAGTGCTTGAGAATGAGTTCATTCCTACTTGTGTTGCCATGAGGTGCAGTTATCAGGGCCCAAAGGAGCCTGCAGTGCTCTAGAGGAGAGGATACGCGGTTGAAATTGTAGGTGGAGATTAGCTGATGAAATGTTGAGCAGCGAGTTCAGAGAACTAAACCAAGTGACCAAGGTCATAGTCATGAGGAAAACCAGCCACCAACAGGGCATCTGGGGCTTGTGCAGAGTGGGTAAACCAGAAGCTGGGCCTCCTGAAAGGGGACAGAAGGTCCACAGCGTTGCCAGTGACTGCCATGTGGCAACATAAGGACAGTGCTAACAGGTGTTTTGATTTTTTTCAGAAAAGCTGGACAACTAGATTTCTAAAATATGTTGTCTTTCTGACTCTCCCACTATAAAATACAAAATTTAAACAATCAGAAGGCCACACTAAGTGAATGTCTGTATCTATATTAGATTGAGTTTATAGATCAACAGTATGTGATATCTAGTTCAGTCTTGTCTTTTGCACATTAGATCAGAGTGACCATGCTCTGATGTCATCCTCGACCAGTCTGGCTTTGTTGTTTCTAAGGGCAGCTCTGGCTCCTTCTTTTAGCCAACAGGATCGACATTGGTGGCACTGTGTGCTCTCTCTCTCTCTCTCTCTCTCTCTGAGAGAGACAGAGATAGACAAAGACAGAGAGACAGACAGAGGTTTTCTTATATATGTGGTGTGGACTTTGATAGGAGTATTGGCTTCATTCCTGATGGCTTTATATCTCATGATTTTCTGGAAAAGTTATAAAAAATTTTGATAAGGTGCGGAATGATGAGGAAGGCAACAATACTGGGTAGTTTGAAAAGATTGAGGAAAGGCCATATGTCCCATAAAATTTCCTGAGATTATGGAAGTGTTCTTTATCAGCACTGTCTGGTGTGGTATCCACTAACCTATGTGTCATTGAGTATCATGTTGGCTAGTGTAACCTAGGAATTGCTTTTAATTTAACTTAAATTAAATGTATGGGTCAACGGGGCCAGGGAAATAGCTCAGTGAATAAGTGTTTGCCCAGCAAGTGCAAGGTCCTGAGTTTGATCATAAGTAAGTAAATAAATAAATAAATTAATTAATTAATTTAAGGGCCATATGCAGAGTAGACTATATACTGAAGTGTGTTATATCTTCCCCCACAAGTGTATGTGGATCATTAAATGGGGACACAGAAAAACACATCTATTTTTATAGCTATATTCTGCTGCTGCATGTGTCTGCAGATACATGCGCATGCGTGCACATATGTGCATGCACATACACACACACACACACATACACATACACACACCCCTATGATTTCATGAATGTTGTTGCCTGGTTGAGAGCAAGTTTAAAAAAGGAATAAACTTAAACAACACTGTTTAGTAAACATTTTTAGTAAATACATTTCATGAACAGTATTTGGGAGCTTCAGACAGATGGCAAATACAAAGGTCATGAGACAACAGACAAGTTGAAATAATGACCTACATGGACATGTACCAACTTATGGGCTGCACATGACATTAAATGTATCCCGTAGACAAGTAAAATCGTTTGGGAAAATTTCAGAGTGTTTCATTGCTGTTGTTTGTTTGAACTGCAGGACTTTGCAGTCTTTTAGAAACTGGAATGGGCAACATACTCCAGGAGACTAATACACAATGGAGCACTTCTTAAACATTCTTGACCAAAGGATGACTGTTTCTTCACTTTACTGTCTTAATGGCCAACATTATGTCAAGCATTTGTAGTGTTTCTGAGGATCCAGTGCAAGATATAATGTAGCAGCCTCCTTCTGGAGAGAGCCAAATGGTGAATACTTTAGGTTTTATTGCAACTGTTCAACCCACTGTTATTATAGAGAAACATCCGTAGAGAGCCCCTTAATAAGCCACACAGGCAGTGTCTCTGTGGCCTTATTTATAAAGACAAGCAGTTGGTGGGCTTGTGCCCAGGGGCCACAGTTTGCCAACCCTTGGCAAAGATGTTTTCCAGGATCCATGGTATCTTCTTTGGGTTCTTTTTATCCCAAGTCTTTTCCAGTCCTCAGTGATCTGTAGTTCTTTTGAGCTCCTAAATGCCTTCTGAGCACTCTACCTATTGATCTTTGAGTCACAGGCATACTCTCAGATTGTCTTTGGGAGAAACCCTGGCCCTGGATGATGTAGAGTTAGATAGTGATCTCCTTGTCTTTCTATCATTTAAACAAACAAACAAAATTGGTCCATAGAGTCTTCTGTGTAGTCTTGTATATCTGAGCTACAAAGCTCCTTGAAGAGAACAATACCTTCTGCAAGAGGGGAATGGGACAGAACCTTAGGCAAAACTTTGGTTGAATGAGAAATGTGTTTTTAGAACCTGTCATTTGGAAAACTGAAGTACCATAACAAATGCTACAAAATTCCATTCTGACCTACCAGACTCAAGCTTGAGCAAACCTGATGACACCTGGCTGCAGCTCTGGCCTAGATACAGCCTACTTCGACAACACCGTGCCCTATGGGAACCCTTGTGGAATCCAGGGGAGAGTGGTGGGTGCATCTGGGGAGCCAGACAGTGGGGAACTTTTATTAAAAAATGTGTTTGGTACAGGGTCTCACTACACAGCTTGGACTTGTAATGTTCCTCCTGTTTTTAGTCTCCCCAGTGCTGGGATTACAGGTATGCACTACCATGCCTTGTCTTGGAGGACATCTCAGAGTGCCCGGAGGCAGGGCCAGCATGGCATGTGGTACCAGGGATTGAACCATGTTCCCTGTGCTTGGCAGGTGCTTACACCACTAGGCGTTGCATCTCACTTAGCAAATACTCTTTAAAGGACTGATCAGTTGGTTAGAAGCACTGAGAAAGGTGTCCTGGGTCTGGCCACTGCCAAACTATCAAAGTGGGTAGAATGGAGATAAAAACTTGACATAGTAGAAAGAGCAGCATTGACAGAGACATTTTGCTGGTTTTTGATTTTGACAACTCAAGTATAATTTTATGCAACTTGAAAATGAGAAGAGTAGAAAGGTAGCTTTGGTGTCAGACAGACTTGGGTGTAAATGCCAGCTGTGCCACCTGCTGTTGATGTGGGCACGTCACTAGCCCTAACCTCTGTGGCCCTGCTTGGAAGACAGGAGTGAAGGAAGCAGTAACCCACAATTGTTGAGATTCCACTGTCTGCCATATGTTCACCACACTAGGATCTTTAGACAGCCTCACAAGGTTCCTGCTGCTGTGGAGTTTACTTAGACTTTTAAGTGGGCATAGAGAGAGATAGCATTATAAATAGGGATAAACTATGAAGTACAAGTGAAGGAATAGGGGCTATGACAGCAAGAAACTGGGTTGGAAGAACTCACTTTAGTTAGGGTAAGGGGAGCTCTCTGTGGGAGTGACAAGTAAGGTAAGACAATGAAGAAATAAAGGAGCGGGTTTTATTGAGTTCTTATCATGAGTCATTCACCCACCGGGACCTTGGTAGAGGGGAGCATGAATGTTATTCTGTTTTACAATGAGAAAACTGGCACAGAGAGGTTAAATATCTTACCCAGAGCTTTCATAGCCAGAAAGAGGTCAAGTAGAGATTTTAACCAGAACTTTCTTTGAACCAGCTGATCTCCTAAGCTGTGCTGAAGCCCTTAGAGGAGTCCCCAGGAAACTCTCAGCTTGACATACAGCAGGAGCATTTAACTAACCTACATTCTCCCCACTGTGTGTTCCTTCAGGGTGGCCTCTCTAGAGGATGGGGTAATCCCCAGAGAGCATCCCACCCAGCCCTCCATCCTGGGCACTGCTGCAGGTTTCTATGCTGAAATGCAGAAATGGAAGAGAGTCTACCGCTGGGACCCCACCCTTCCTTCTTTGCAGCTGAACAGAAGGATGAGAGAAGTAGGGGTTATTTAGATCAGGGCAGAAAGCCTAATTCCTACTTGATGTCTAGACCAGCTGACAGGATATGAGTGTTGCAGGACCCCAACCCCCCGCCAACCTAGCTCTCTTAAGGCTATGTGTGAAGCCGGCACTGTCCCTCTCCTCCCCTTCCCACTCTGCCTGGTTCCCCAGTATCCTGCTCTGCATTTCCCCAGAACCTGAGTCTTGGAGATGAAAGCCAAGGAAATGCAACAAGCCATCGGCAGCGCTTGCGCATTGATTTTTACACAAAATTTGCCTTCATGCACGAAGGATGGAAAAATGATTCCATAAATAATGGATAACAAAAACAAATGCAGGGAGGAAATCAATAGTCACACACTTGATACTGCAGGGAGATGGGAGAGGAAAATATGGAGCCTGTTCCAGCCAAACGGCACTCCAGGGAAGCCCTTCTAGCACTTCCTGCCTGAGGGAAAGGCACATTTGGCCCTGGCCAGCCCTGGGAGCAGACAGCCAGTCCTGAGGGGAGACTGGGAGAGCTGAGTTTTAGGGGGCTGCTGGCTTGAGTGGGTCCTAGGGAGGTCAGGGCTTCTGGGTTAGTCCCAGGGCCTTGGGACCATGTGCACCTCAGGGGTGCCCTGATTTCCAGCTCACATCATTTCCCTGAACCACTTAGGACCTCAGCAGCTCCAGTGATCTTTTTTCAGAGCTACTGAAGGACTTCCATGTGCTGTTTTTTCTCTTTATTAAGTTGTAGCAAATTGCACCCAGATCTGGTTTTTCATTCTGTGCTATAGCAGCCCCTGGCATGGCACAGGGGTAAAGGCTGGAATTCTGCTTGCACCACTTATTCTGCTTGTGTGACTGTGTACGTCATGAAACTTCTCTGAGCTCTCATTTCTTCATCTGCGAAATGGCGCAAGTACAGTCTCATATGACTCCATGATACACAATGCCTGGCCTATAGTAAATGCTCAAAATACGTACAACCACCTAGATAGTGCCTGGAATCTGTGCTTTTGTTCCTTGCTCCCTTCCACTGAGGTCAGGGTACCACTCCCTCAGGACCAGAAGCCTGCAGTAGCCTCCTAAGCAGTCTTCCTGCCTCTTTTCCATGCTGTTCCCCCTCTCCCCAGTACTGGGTTTAAACTCAGGGCCTTGCTAAGGCCCCAGACACCCATCTTTTGAAGTAGGCCTTGCTAAGTCACTGTGTTGCCCAGGCTGGGCTAACCTCGTGCCCCTCCTGCCTCAGCCTTTCAGAATGCCGG
This sequence comes from Capromys pilorides, assembly GCA_004027915.1. NCBI lineage: Eukaryota > Metazoa > Chordata > Mammalia > Rodentia > Capromyidae > Capromys > Capromys pilorides. The sequence continues at coordinate 6,573 of PVKN010031872.1, forward strand.
ATTACAGCTGTGGGCCAGCGTGCTCTCTCCCTGCATTTGCTCCCCAGAGCCTCTACTTTCCTGAAAAAACATGTCTGATTATATCATAGCTCTTTTATGAAAAGTTTTCATTGTATTTGATTTATTTGGCAGGAGGGAGCTACACTTACATAGCTCAAAACTGGAAAGGCCCTTTCCTGTTGAGCAGTTTCTTTCCCTTTCACAGTATCTATTGCACTTTTTTTTTTTTGAGACAGGGTCTTGCTATGCAGTTTGAGCCAGGCTTATGCTCACTTTTGTAACCTGTAGGCTGGCCTCAAACTGTCAGTGATACTCCTCCCGAGTTTTGGGATTACAGGCATGCACCACCATGCTCTGTTCTGGGGCCAGGGCTGGGGATTGAACTCAGGCAAATTCAGTACCTTGTGTTTGCCAGATAGATGCTGATGCTCCTGATCTATCTCCCCAGCCTCTCTATTGTGTCTTTTGTACCTTATTTACTCTTTGAATTTCTTATACTAGAGAGACAATGTGATGTTTACACATGCAGATCTGATTTATTTCACTTGTGAGCATGGTCTCTAGAGGCATCCATTTGCCTATAAAAGCCTAGAGTTTACTTTTCCTTATAGCTGAATAGTACTCCACTGGGTACAAATACCACATCTTTTTCACCCATTCCTCCATTGATGGGCATTTGGGATGAGGGAAAGAAGAAAAGAAGGAAGGGAAAACAAATTATATATACATATATATAATATATGCATATATATTATAAAGTTGTACTACTGATTTCTATTAGTTCGTTGAAAGGAACAGTACTAGTATCATTTGGCCAATTTTACATGCCTATAACTTGTAATCTGTGCAACTATTTTGAAGATAACAATATACAATATAACAACCATGGTTAATTTCCTATAATCTTGCTTTGAAACTCTGTATTGTTTTTATTTCTCTCTCTCTTTAAAATTAAAAGAACTGAAGAGGTGCAGAATGGTAGAGAGTGACAATCCTTCTATGTCCCCATCCCATCCATCCAGAGCTTCTGTCAGTCTCCTGGGTAGCTCTGCAGAGAAGTTTCACTACATAGAAACATGCATGCTTCCTTCTATACACGTGCATGTGCACGTATAAGTATATATTTACATACATGTGTTTTGTTTATTCTAGATGGCAGCAAACTATGCACACTGGCCTACACTCTTATACTCGTGTTTCTTAGGCTATTTCCCCTGTCAGTAAATAAGGAGTTTTCTCCTTTTGTTGTTAAATAGCTGTCCATCATATTCCATTCTATAAATACACTGCAATTTATTTAACAAACTTTTTTATAGAATCAAGTTCTGTTTTTTCTAGTCTTGCTTTGGCAGACAAGGCTGTGACAAGTAACTTCATATGTATGTGATTTTATAATATATCTATAGGATAAGCTTCTAAAGGTGTCTTCCAGATCAAAAGAGATACACTTGCTCATATCTGACAGAGATCGCTGACTTGGTCTCCGTCATGGTTACGACTTGAATCTGCCTACCAGAAATGTGGGGCAGTGGCTATCTCTCCCCGCTTCTGCTCTTGCCAACACTCTCAGGCAATCTGCAGAGCACTGCACACGCCTTTACCTGTCTTTCCACCGCTTAACACTTAGCAGGAACTCTGTGCTCCCAGTACTTCCGGGTACCCCTGGGTCCCCGCTCTGCCACACTTTCCTACTGTAGCTCATACACTGCTCAGTCTGTCTGGGAATATTCTACTTGGCCTTAAGCTCAAACCCTGCCACCTCTGAGTCACTTCTTGTCTTCTGTGGGCTGAGTCAGTCTGTAGCTTCTTGCTTGGTTCTCACATGGCCCTGGGTACGTTCTACTGTTGTAGCAGCTATGGCCCCCATGATATCATTTACCTACTTATTCTCTTGGTGTTACTCGTGTCTGTATTCTCAAAGAGAACCAAGAACACTGAGTTAATATCTACTGGATGAGTGTTCAAGGCACTATACTAAACTCTTGTGGAGTAATGATGAAAAGGTCAGGATTCTTGTTCTTAAGATGCTTTCAGGGCTTTTAGAACCCTAGGACTCTGGATAAGAAGATAGCTACTCATGTAACTGACTTCTTAGCTGTTAAAGAATTCATATGAACCTGGCCATAAACGTACAGAGTAATAGGTTTGACTAGAGCATTGTGCATGTTAAACAAATTCACTACCATTGAGCTATATACTCATAGATGATTCTCTTCACTCCGTCCGCCTCCCTCCTTTTCTTCCTTTCTAGAAATACACATGAGGATATGACTCTGCCAAAGTAAATATGAAATTCTAAAATGTCAAATGCACAACAGAAACACACACCCAGCTCTGCTTCTCGTTACTGTTGTACCATAGAGCTGATCAGATGTTCAGATGCCAATAAGAAGAGATAGCGAACAGAGTTTACACTTCTGGAAACCAAGAAGGTAAAGTTAGAGGAGGGGAGAAAAGACTGCAATGAGAAAGAAGCAAATACTGCGAAGGTAAGGTAAGCTTGTATGTGCCAGGAACAATCATTTAATTGAACTGGAAAAGAGTGTCAAGCTTCCCGTCCTCTTGACTACCTGATTTGAAACCCCAAACCTACCAGAGGAGCTTGGTCCTTAATGTGGATTATTATTTTATAAATTATTAAGAAGAGCAATATCTCTCCACTTACTGAATGTCATAACAAAAGAGATAGGAGGGAAACCAAGACATTGTCTACCCGAGGAGCCCAGCATTTGGACAGTGTAAAGTCACTAAATAATTCAGCAGCTATTTGAAAGTATTGTGTTTTGTAATTTCGACAGAACCATCCTAGTCTGGTTTTCTGTAGTGCAGAATTTTAAAAAGACTCTTGCCCTTATGTAGATCTATTTCTAGGAGAAATGGGAGTTGGTAGAAATGCTGGTCCGGAAGATGAGGCCTGTCTAATTAGAAAGCTGTGTGTTTACTCTGATTTTAAATTTTCATGAGATTGCAGATGTTAACCATTTTCTAGTAATATCTTTTATTTTTTTTCCTCCATGCCCACATGTCTGTGACCTGACTAAATTCTTCTGTTCCCACTGTACATTCATAGAGAGAGAATAGATAGTCATGTGCCAGGCGACTCCTGCAAACAGCAAAATGAAGGACGATGGGGAAGACAGTTGCAGCTACCACAAATGACTGCAGTGGGCTTGAAGCTGCTCTGGTCTGGCTTACCTGGAGCAGCCAGAAGCACCAGCCTTACACTCCTGAGCAGAGCACACCAGATAAAGCTGGAGTAGCATGAGGCAAGCAGGGGAGAGGACCTAGAGGAGGCCAGGAGTCATTATTTTTTGTTTATTTGTTTATTGGTTTCGATCTGATTTCACTACAGGGAGGACTTGATGCAAATAGCTCCAGCACATAAAATTAAAATAATTTGGGGCCGGGGAGATAGCTCAGAGGCATAAGTACCTACCTGGCAAACACAAGGATCCAAGTTTGATTCCTGACCCTACGTGCCATGCAGTCTCAGCCCCAGACACGGGGTGTGGTGGTGCACACCTGTGATCCCAGCACTCAGGAGGTCAAGACAGGAGGCCTTCTGCAAGCTCAAGACCAGCCTGGGGGCTACAAAAGTGAGCACAAGATCAGCCCAAGCTACAAAGCAAGACCCTGTCTCAAAAACAACAAACAAACAAAATTATCGTTCTGAATGTGGCTGGAAGCTTCTGAAGTAGTATCTGGGCTCTACCAGTCACTGGCTGCACACATGTGCCCAGGTGACAGTCTGTGTGCTTGTGTGTCCTGATCTTGAAGATGTGGCCAACAGTTGGGCTTTTGTCTCAGTGCTGCTAGGAGGACTGCACCAGGAAACGATGTAAATAACAGAACGCTGCCTGCAACGTGGTTGGTGCTCAGCGTATGTGGGGTGCCGTCACTTCTTTGCCCTCAGCTCTTCTGACCCCAAGTGTGGGGGCAGCTGAGGAGCTAGTTCCAGAGAACAGTGCTCTGTGTTTAATGTGGCTCTTGAGTGGGAACCATCTGCAAGTGCTTTTTGGCAAGACAGCCTCCTGCGGGTGAGTTATGTAAGCGGCATCCCAGAGGTCTCGGAGTGGATGCAAACCAATTAAGTTAAGCACTTACCGCAATCACAAGTGCAACTCAAAGGTTTAAAAGTGGGAAGAGAGTGTACGTGAACTTGGCTTTGTAGTACTTTGCTTTGTCAAACCTATTAGAAAAATATAGCCTATGAATTCTTCACTGTGGTGCTCCTACATTCTGGGGCACCTTTTGTCTAATGAAGGAGAGAATTCTGGATTTACCTTAACTAAGTGAACTTTACACTGTAAGACTTCATTTTTTTCTTCTTCATTTTAAATGTGTTTAGTATAGGGTCTTTAGTGCCTCACTATGTAGATTAGACTTGCAGTGACCCTCCTGCTTTAAGCCTCCCAAGCATTGGGATTACAGGTGCATGCCACCATACCCAGACTCAGTTGCCATCTCATTGTGCCCCAGGGGTGGGGCTGGCATGGCATATGGGGGATCAAACCCTAGTCCCTGCATCTGCCTAAGCAGGAGCTTTAATCCGCTGAGCTATCTGGCCAGCCAGCTAAAACTTCATTTTTTATCTGTTTAAAAATTTTTATTGTAGGAAAAATCACCCTTGGAATTTTGAAGCACCAAGGGATTTAATGCTGGAAATTAAATACATATAAAATTATTGGAAGGGCTGAATGTGTTGGCTCTAGATTGAGTGTGTCGGAATGGTTCCTGAGACACTGCTGAATACCAGTACAAAACTGCTGGATAGTGAGGAATCAGCAACGTGGTGTGAACATGGTCTAGAACATACCATCAAGGCCATCATCCAGGCATTGCCTCTGTAATTGCCAGGACACTGCACTACTGAAACCAGTAGCCAGTATAACGACCACTGCCCTTGGATGCCGGGAATGGAGGTATGGGTATCCCTATAGTTTTCTTTCTTGCAAATGAAGATAGCAAATATAGCAGAAAATGGCCCTAACCCTCTTTTCTTTCTTCTAAATTTCACCTGAGTGCTTCTGCCTTGTGAATTCTATCTCACATCTTCACCTTTGCTGCCAGGGAGCCTGGAGATGACCTAGCTTTCAAGCCTCCAGGCAATAGGAAGGTAGCTTAAGGAAGGTAGAAATGGATGCTGCAGACTAGTTGGCCATATCCATCCCAGAAATTGATGACTATAACTATGTTATACAATTGTGCAGATTAGATAAAATATTTGAAGACTACCTAGCAAAAAGTGGGCAATCAATAAATTTATTATTTCTATCTCTACTAGTACAGTGAAATTCAATACTTCTGCTTCTAAAAATACCCTAAAGGAATCATGCTTTGTTTGGCTGTTTGCTGACTGACTTTCTGCTGGTGTGGAAGTCCCTACCTGACTCAGTGGCCTCAGAGGCTCCCTTGTTCCCAAGGGGATATCTGTAGAAGCCCTGTATGTGCCAGGGTCTTGGGAAAATGTCCTAGGCCAACCCAACCTGTCTCCATATGTGACCTCTCTACCTTGGACTCTCATGCTCCCATCCAATTGTCCATGCAAATGTCCGACCTTCTGCTTGTCCCCTTCATGTGACAGCTGAGTAGGAGGAATTGCTCAATTTGATCTAGGTTTCATCTCTAGCCAGTTCTGTTCCCACAATATCTCAGGCCCAGGTCTTGGAACCCTATTAGGAATAGGGCCTCAGCTTTCTAGGAGAGGAGTTCATGAATACCCTCATGTAATTAGATGGAAGAAAGTACTGGGAACACCAAGATAAAGCCTTAGCAAAACAGTGGTTTGAGGCAAACACATAAAGAAAATTTATCTT
>PVKN010031873.1:0-12388 GCA_004027915.1 Capromys pilorides
ATAGCACTGCTCTTAGCATACACATATTTAATAATATCTTTTAAATTTAACACGTACTATCTTGAAACTTTGGTGTCAGAGTAAATGAGCCCACATCTTTACCTCTTTTCAAATCCTTCTCTATAAAATTTCTTTCTTAAAATCAGGAAACATAAATAAAAACCTAGGTTAGTGTATAACTTCTAATGTCTATATCCAGACCTGAGCAAGAAAATCTTCTGATCGAATCTTTCCTTCTGGCATTTCATATTTATCGCTGGCATTGTCCATCTATGCTTTATCCCACCTAAGGTATTTGAAGTCCACTTTCCTCCCTTCCCCTCATCCATCCCATGTCCAATCAACTGCTAGGCTTCCCCAAGTCTCCTCTGAAATCTATCCTGTCATCTCCATTGCCAGTGCTACTGTTTTGGTTAGAACTATGATCATTTCTTTCTTGAACTCTTCTACCTAACTGGACCTTCAGGCTTTTCTTTCAGTCTAGCTTCAAGTTCCATAGATGCGATTTTAATTAACAAGTCTGACCAAATCACTGCCTCACTTAAATTCATTAATGGTTCTCTGTTGTTTTAAGGATAAAATGTAAAAGGTTCAATTTGTCACACGGGTTGACATTTGCCAACCTTTTCCAAGAGTGTTCTCCTGCTGCTCCCTTTTCTGGAGTGCCCACTCCTTCTTTCTTTTTCAGTGACTCCCTAATTCATCCTTAAAGACTTAACTCAAACGAAGAGTCTTCTATAGCATCCCTAGTCATAGATGGTGTTATTTTCCTGTGGTTTCATAGTACTTTGTACATATCTGTATACCATGTCTAACCGTGTGGTTGTCTTTCTTGGTCTTTTCCTGTAGGTAGTAAGCTGCTAAGAGAGAAGCCTATTGTCATTTATTAGTGCCCAACATTTTCCACAAGTTATAGATGCTAGATAAATATTTGAATGGATGAATGAATGAATGAGAGTTCAGAAACTAAGATATTTTTATTAGTTTATGAACACAAGCTATTCAAAAGACACATTTAGAAATGGAGAGAGAAAAGCTTAAATTTAGGGAACTCAGTAATGAAGAAAGAAAATAATACATAAAACAAAAAGTTCATTTCTAGCGTTAATCCCCAATACAGGATCCTGTAACTTCTCATCATCTTCAGGATGAAATCTAAAGCTCCTTACAATCAGCCCATCTGTCCACTTGAATCTTTCTCTGTGTGCATGCGTGTAACCCACATCCCAGACACTTGGATTCCTTTGTCTGTTTGATAGAACAGACATCTCTCATCCTTGTCCCCTTTCATCCTTCTCCCATCCCAGTTCTACCTTCTCCCTTTCTGCTATTCATGCCCTTCTCACTCACCTGATGAATGGATCTACGCTACAAATGGATCAAAAGTTATCGCCTCTGAGTGCCTTCCTGAGATGATCCCCCTGTCTTCTGTGCTCTTAAAGAGCTTACTTAACCCGTGATTTGCACTGTATGATCAATGTTCATGGCCTGGTGTTTGACTTCTACAGAGTCTGGCCATTTTTATACCCTGGATTCTAGCACATTTCAAATATTTAATTCAGAGTAAAGTAGTAAAAGGCTATTGTATAGAAATATGCAAAGAAAGCAAATCTCTGATAAGAATATACTTTGAATAACTTTTAAAATTTAACAAAAAGAGACTATATACATTGTGTGCATTGCTGAAAACAAAATCCTAGACTTCATATGGAATTTTAAGTGCATGTTAGATGGAGCCATTACTTTATTAACCAAAATATCTCTGCAAGAACCTCACTGTATTTTTCGCAGTGCATGATCAAAAACCAAATTACATATGAAGGATGATAGGTTGGTCTTCAGTTTTGGGAATCACTTCCATTACTAGCATGTGGGTACCACTGTGGCTGCGTTCAAGAAATATGGTTTCTTTACTCAGGCATCCAGTGAGGAAATGTAGCTCACTGGTAGAGGACTTGCTTAACACTCATGGGGCTCTGGACTCAATCCCAGCACTTACTTCATCACCCGCAAAATCAAACACCTTGGTGATTTTAACCTTTCCTGCTTCTTTGATTTCTCTAGCTCTTCTGCTTTGACCAAAGATTTACTTGAACTTGTCTCTTTAGCCTGTTCTCCTGGCCTCATGTGTGTACTTTGGGGCACTTTTGATTTTTGTCCCATGTCATTGAGGAAGCTGGCCCAGAGCTCGTCCTCCTCCTTTCTCCTCACGTTCTTGGGCCCAGTGCCTCTGTCCTGCTTGTCTACCTCATCCTCACTGCTGCTTCCTCCAGATTCCATCTTGGCATCCTCCTGCTCTTCTTCTAACAAGAAGCCACTTTGTTTTCTCTTCCTGACTGGAATGCTTTGAGCCTTTCTTTCTTTCCCCTTTGGTTTTGTGTCTGCTCTTCAACATCGACTCCATCTTCCTTCACTAAGTCATTTATGTCATCTTTGCTATACTCTCCACCCAAAGGCACGTAGTCCTCGTCCTCCCCTGAGGCGAAGTCTTTGGAATCAAATTCTTCCATGTCCCTGCTGCTCTGGGCCAGGCAACCCATGGGACCACAGCAACTACCCGAAATGGCCAAGCTCTAGGGAGAGATCATAGAGCTGCTGCCGCACCTAGCATGGCTCTTTAAATGCAATTTAATTAATGCATAAAATTACACATGTTTACATGATTCCATGTGATTTTTAATACATATACATACATTGTACAATGTTTAAGTCAGGGAAAGCATGTCTGTTTCTGCGAACATTTATAATTTCTGCATGGTAAAACATTTCAAATCCTTTCTTCTACATTCTTTACTTATGGTCACCCTAGAATCAGAACTTATCTTATTTCTCCTATTGAACTACAACTTAGTAGCCATGTAACTAATCTCTCTCTCTCTCTCTTCCCCCACCATATTCTTCCCAACCTCTGATGACCATTATATTGGGGTCATCTTTTTTTATATTTTTATTTTTTGTCGTTTTGAAATAGGGTATCACTATGCAGTTCAGGCTGGCTTTGAGGTCACTTTGTAGCCCAGGTTGGTCTCTAACTTACAACAATCCTTCTGCCCCAGCCTCCCGAGTGCTGAGATTACAGGCGTGTGCCACCACGCCCAGCTTTACTGTCATCTTCTACAAGCTCAACCACTTGAGAGCCTCCACATGAGTGAGATCATACAATATTCAATTTTCTATGCCTATCTTATTTCAATTAACATAATGAAATATGTTAATATTTCATCTCCACCTAGCTGCATATGACAGGATTTCATCCTATTATGGCTAAATGGCATTCTATTGAGCATATATACAACACTTTCTTTATCCATTTATCTGCTGATGGTCACCTAGATTGTTGTCATTTTTTGTGAATAGTACTACAAGTAATGTGAGAGCGCAGATGTCTCTTTCACGTATCGATTTCATCTCCTTTGGATATATACCCGGTAATGGGATTGCCGAATCATATGGTGCTTCTATTTTTAAGTTTCTGAGGAACCTCTCTACTGTTTTTCATAGCGTCTATCCTAATTTGCATTCTCACCCACAGAATGGAAGCGGTCCCTTCTCATCAGATCATGCCAACATTTCTTCTCTTTTCTGTTTCTTTTGAGAAATATCTACTTAGGTCTAATTGCTCATTTTAAATTGGATTATTTATTTTTATGCCTTGGACTTGAGTTCTTTACGTAAATCTGGATAGCAGCCCCTTATCGGATACATACTTTGCAAATGTTTCTCCCATCTGTAGATTATCTCTTCACCCTGTTGATTGTTTCCTTTGCTGTGTAAAAGCTTTTTAACCCTCAGGACATAAGTCAGAGTCCAGCAGACCCATATCTTACTTTTCTACTACAAATGTACTTTAGCCTATAGAGATACAGGATGCAACCTATGGTTTATCCACGTGGTATGACAAAGAGCAAGAAGTGCCACATGTGCGAAAGTGTCAGAATAGGAACTAGGACCCACCTTTGTGCACTGGATAACCGGATTTACATATGTTTACCTGAGCATCACAGAGGGTTCAGTAGACCCAGACCACCCCAGGATGGTCTGTCTGTCTGTCTGTCTGTCTTTCTTTCTTTCTTTCTTTCTTTCTTTCTTTCAATTTTTCTGGTAGAAGCAGCCTAATTCAGTACTAGGAAAACCCAGATTTGCAAGTTTTGGAGGAGGTCGCAAGTGAATCATCAGATTACTCAGGCATGGATGAAAATGATGATCTATTATGGTAAAATACACGTTTTCATGACAGAAGGGTGGGGCTGGGGATGTAGCCCAGTGGCATGGGTGCCTGCCTGGCAGGTGCCAGGTCCTTCCCAGAGTCCTATCCCTGATACCAAAAAAAGAGAATCATTCATAACAGCAGTGTGTTAAGGGTGTGTGATTGATGGTGATGGTGGTGACTTTGATGCTGGCCATGTCAGCCAAAGCCCCTGTGACAGTGAGATAGAGCAAGACTTGACAAATGTAGATACAGGGACTACAGACCTCCTTGGCTCAAATGATGAAGAAAACAGCAGTATGAATACATATTTGACTGGCCAAAGTGTTGCAAAATGGCTGCACAACCAAATGGAAGACCCAGTGTTAGAACTAAGTCTGAAAACATAGAGGTCTTGGCAGGGGCAAAATGTACTAGACAGAAAGCCAGTACTGCCTGCCATTCAGGGTTGGAAATCATAACAGACCCAATGCTACAAGATGCTATGAAATACACAAAGTCTCAATTGCAAGTAAAATATTCTGTATATACCCACAGCCACATTCAAAGAGGTATTTATTTTGACGCCTCATTAGCTGAACTCAAAGCATTCATAGATCTGCTATATGTAGCACAGATTTCTCATGGTGGTCTCAGAAACGTAAAAGACTTGCGGAAACACAGCGGGTCAAAATGTAACATAAACATTTACACCCCTTGGAGATGCAAAGACTTATGCTTTCCATTTAGACATTTTTTTTTTCTGGAACCCAGCAATTGGGTCCTTATTCCTATAGTAATAAACTGAATGACATTCTGAGCAGGCTTGTTGCTCCCATCTCCCAAATTGATCGAAATGTGACATTCAACAGTTTGTCTACTGGCTTCCAATTGATGTTACATTTGCTAACAGAGCATGTCTTGGCTACCTCCCCCTAATTGTTAAGACAAACTACCTGACACCTAGAATGAAGGCAGGACAGGTTTATTTTGATCATTCTGTGGAGGTTTCAGTCCATACCTGAGATCCCAGTCCTCAGGAGGGCTCCAAGGCCAAGTGGCAATGCAGAAGGCAAGCATTCCTGGTGGAAGAAAACAGCAAAAGCAGCAAGAACAGAAGGGAGGACCGGAAAGAACCAGGTTCTTTCCCTCCCCTAAAGTTGTATGCAGGCTGCCTGCCCCCGGGTAAGAGTAGCATTCATACCCATAACCCCAGCATTGGACCGTGATCAATCACAAACTAGAAGCCGCCGCCCCACAAGGCTTTGTGCGGGGCAGCCAGAAACAAACCAGAACAGAGGACAAGCTGACTGCACAGGAGCTGTGCAGAGAAACAGCAGAAGTTCCAAGTGAGTTCTTGCCATTTCAAAACAAAGAATTAAAGAGAGCAATCTTTGAAATTCAGAAAGATAGAACATTGGCCTCATGTATAGCAAAGGAAACAAACTGCTACTGCTGATGTCAATATTTCACTATTATGGAAACACTGATAGGGAAACCTTGACAAAACAGAAAACTGAAATGGAAACTTTTAACAACAAAACTAAACACAGAGTAGATGTTATTGATGAGTTACACAGCAACTATGATGTCACTTAAAACACAAAAGCATTGGCCAGTGTTTGTGTTTTACTCAAGCCTAAATATGTATGGCATAGTTTGATAGTTTACAAAGAAAATAGCAAGTAAAAAAAAAAATCTCAGAAAAAAATTTCTTGGGCTGATGAGATAGCTCAGCAGTCTAAAGCGCTGGCTTAGGCAAGCTTAGGCAAGTACATAGGGACCACGGATCAATCCCCAGCACCACATGCCATGCCAGCCCCACCCCCAGGGTGAACTGAGCTGGCCACTGGAAAAAAAAAAAAAAGAAAAAATTCTTAGGGGATTGAGATTGGAGCTCCTAAGAGATCATTTACAGCACAGGAAAAAGAAAATGCTTCTGCCCATGGAACTATGCAAAAATGTTATGGAGCACTCTGGTGAGCTGACAGGTGAACAGGTGGGCAGAGCATCCCAAGGACCTACTATGACAACAGGAAGAGAAACAGATGTCGACCGTGCCTTATGAGAAAGTACAGGCAGACAAACATACGTACCATCCCTTTAGGCAATACTTGTGCATAGAACATGAAGCTGCCATGTGCGAAGACTGCCTCAGGTGTGGGCAGTGAAGCAAAGGTTATCTCTTGGTAGACTTTGGTTTGTGTTTATATTGTAGTTCACACAGATTTTTTATTTTTGATTTTATCTTTTAGGTTTTGTAAGTAAATGGCTGGTGTGGAAATGTTGGCATCTGTTTTGAGCACTCGTTGCTTATTCGATGTTATATCTTCCTGTCATCGCATTTCCCTGCTAAGTGCATGTTGTACAATACAGCAGGAAGCGCCTGACAAAACAGGAAGCCAAGCGAGGTGACAAGACTGCCACCTAGGAAGGGAGAGCTAAGCACATGTGCTGTAGTGTAAGCGGGACGTGGGCATGGCAACTGCAGTTGTCATGTGTGAAGACTGCCATGGGTGAGGCAGTAGAAGCAAAGCTTATTTTTGTGGTAGAATCCTATTGGTATTTCATGGTAGTCCATGCAGGAATTTCTTTCTTTTTTGGGGGGAGGGGAGAGGGTCTATTGGACTCGTAGTGAGCCACCTGTTTATGGCCTCCCAAGGGCTGGGATTATAGGCGTGCACCACCATGCCCAGTCTCAATTGCTATCTCAGCACGCCCCAGGGGTGGGTCTGGCACACCAGGCCAGGAAATTGAATCCTCTGCCCCTGAGCCTGCTTGCAGGTGCTTTAGTATACTGAGCTCTTTGGCCAGTCCTAGGAATTTATTTCTGATGTTTATTTTTTAGGTTTTGTAAGCAAGTGAGCAGGCAATGTGAAAATTTTGGTGTCTATTCTAAATGTATAATATATATAAAAAATTTAATAATTTATTTTGTTGATGTTTTATGTTCCTATCAATTATGCATTATGTAATCTAATAAGAACCTCCTGACAAAACAACAAAACCACTGAGATGGCAAGAATGTCTTACAAAAAGGCCTAGAAGCCCAGCATGGTGGCACATGCCTGTAATCCCAGCACTTGAGAGGCTGAGGCAGAAGGACTTCTGAGAGTTTGAGACCAACCTGGGTTATAAAGTGAGTTCTACGCCACCCTGAATGGTATAGTGAAACCCTGTCTCAAATAAATAAATAAACAATATGTGGTCCCGTGTGCAGCCTTTAGGTAGATAATTGAAGGGAAGATTATTTTCCTATAGAGTGCTCTTGGCAATTTCATTGTAGCTCATATGTGTATTTATTTCTTATATGTTTTTTAGTGTTTGCACACTCAAATCCAGTGAATGTTGAAAATTGTGATTTTTATTTTATTTTATTTTTGAGACAAGGTCTCCCTTGTCTACAAGGCTACAGTTCAGGCCAGCCTTGTGTTCCCTTTTGTAGCACCAGGCTAGACTTGAACTTACACGAATCTTCCTATCTCAGACTCCTGAGTGCTGGAATTCCAGGAGTCCGCCACCACTTCTGGTTCCTTGATGCTTTTTTATAAACTCAATAAATATTAAGAAGCCAATACTTTATTTTTGTGATGTTTTCCTGTTAAGCACTCATTGTTTAATATAATAAAACTAAAATTAATGATCCATCAGTAGAAATAGTCTTTTTTCATTTTCTATGTATTTAGTAAAGGTCTACAGGGTCTCACTACACAGATGGGACTTGCAGTGATCAGCCTGTTTTCAGCCTCCCAAGAGCTGGGATTTCAGGCGTGCACCACCACGCTCAATCAGTAGCTGTGTTAATGCGCCCCGGGGGCACTGCTGGGCGCAGCATACTCAATCAAACCCCAGTCCCTGCATCTACCTAAGTAGGCTCTTTAGTCCACTGAGCTATCTGGCTGGCCCTCACTAGAAATATTCCAAAGAATAAACATGGGTCTGACAGACCCACATCTGTGTGCCTTGATGACCGAATTAGTCTCATACTGCAAGGGCTGGTTTACTTTGTGTGCATACCGCTAGTGCAAAATCCCAAGGATACCATGAAAAATCACAACAGTGTAAATTTCTTCCCGACTAAATCACCTAAAATTAACTATTGTTGATTCTTTGGTTTTACCTCTCTAAACTTTTTTTATTTTATTTTATCTTTATTTATTTGGTACAGGGCCTCATTACACAGCTCAGATTCATAGTGATCCTCCTGTCTCAGCCTCTTCAGCACTAGGGTTACAGGCATGATCCACCACGCCTAGTCTCAGTGACTGGTGCAGCATGTGGTACTATAGATCAAACCCGAATCCTTGCGCTTAGACCGCCGAGCTCTCTCCCAGGCTGGCCCTCTACGCTGTTTTCTTGTACAGGCTTATGTATCCTTTTGAATTTAACACTACACATTTGCTATTATTAGTCTATCTAATTACAGTCTATCTAATTATTAGTCTGTCTATTACAACATCATTTTTCACTCTGCGCAATATTTTATCCCGTGGAACAAACTTCAGCCTAACCATCGTTCATGTCTTTTCAGTGTTTTCATGATCTAAGCGGAAGTGCACAGAGCGGGTGCCCAAGAGAGAGTGGCTCACGTCCTTCTCTTTGTGTCTCCAGGTTTTTGTGCCCTCTCCTGCATCAGACCTCTGCTCTGCCTGTCCTCTGAGTGTCATCTCAGCACCTTGGTCACACTCATGGCACCATGGCCAGCCCTCAGGAGCACCTGAGCTGCTCCTCCTCTCCACACTTAGCCTTCAGTGATAACAAAGCCTTCAATGTCCTGCAAGATGAGCTCTCAGCTATGGGGAACCTCCCCTCCCTCAGGCTCCCGGAGGACCAGCAGGAAAAGGGGGCCGCGCCAACAGAGCTCCTCGAGAGCGCGGGCAGCCCCGTTGCCACCACGGTGTTGACCAGCGTAAGCGAAGACTCCAGGGACCAGTTTGAGAATAGTGTTCTTCAGCTGAGGGAACAAGATGAGTCGGAGCCAGCTGTATCTCAGGGGCACAGCAGCGCTGTGGAAGGGGAGAATACCAGCGGAGCCGAAGACATCAAGATTCAGTTCAGCAGATCAGGCAGCGGCAGCGGCAGCGGCAGCGGCAGCGGCGGGTTTCTTGAAGGACTCTTTGGATGCTTGCGGCCCGTGTGGAATATCATCGGGAAGGCATATTCCACAGATTACAAACTGCAGCAGCAAGGTAAGCTAAAGCGTGGCCCCGCAAGATGTTCCTTCCATAAACACGCCACCACCATCACCACCACTGTCCCTTCTATTAACTGGATAATCTTTGACTTGTGGGTAAATTGAAAGACTAGGCCAAATGACTACCCATCCTTTTAGACCTGAATGGAACAGATTCACATCTGCTGGGTGGTTTTTGGTTAGAGCCCATCTTTTGTGGTTGCCCACTGATTGCGCAGTCTAACGATAGCCAAAGTAAAATATATGCGAGTCAGCCCAAGAGTTCTAAGAAGAAAATGTCGGAGTCCCTGTTTATCTCATAATTTTCATGTCTGTCTTCAGATATAAACAGGTATTCCAATATACTTATGCAGGTATATAAGTTATAAATAAATCACATGGTGAGGGCATGCTTAAATTTTTTACAAGTAGCCTCTGTATATTTGCTGATAGTAATGTGCAGTCTGCATTGCGGATGGAAGCAGCACGTTGACAGTACCAGCTACTCAGCGGTGGGACTGAAGGATCGCCTGAGACCCGGAGTCTGAGGCCAGCTGGGCCACACAGTGAGGCCTCTTCTCAACCAAAGCATGATGGCCAGTGGACTAACTCAAAACTAGGCAGAAGTCACAGGGTAATGGCCTAGAATATGATAGAACTTCTCATTATAATAAAACAGAATTATTGTCTTATAGTAAGAGTATAGAAGCTCACATTCTGAAATATTTAGCCAATCTAAAGAAATGTATTACTTCCAGACTCCATACCTTTTCATGTAGTAAATTTTTAACTTCCATCATGTGTAACAGGTACTTCAATCCAGTTATTAAGGTTTTAATTTAGAAGGGACACATAGCCTTACTGTTCTTTACAACTTAATGTTATTGTCTAAAAGAACATTCTTTGATAACAAAAGTAATAACTTATAACATATTGAAAATATAGGCAAGTTGCCCCAAGAAAGTTAAAATAACTTGTAGCCCTTGGTCTCTTGAGAGTAACCACCTCTCAATTTAAAAATGTCAATGGGCAGTTGTCACCCAGTGGAAGGACACGTGTCTGGTACACACAGACACTTGGGTTGAGCTCTAGCACCTAAGGGGACAAAAGAATACATGATATTTTTGTATGTGTACACATATCTTTGATTAGTTCTTAAATTCCTAGGTTGAGTTGAGTTGAAAAGATGCGTTCTTTTTAAGGGTGTTAATTGCACAATAGTGGCATTATTTAAATGATTCAGTTGTTTGTTTATTTTTCATTAATTCTCCCATCAAGAAATTATGGAAGGAAAAAATATAGACTAAAAGTGAGATTGTGTTGTCTGTTTTGTAACTGAATGTTGGACTTTGCAAACCTCCCTTTAAAACCCAATCATCCCTTTTATTTGAGATTATTGACAGCTTTTCCAGAGCAGCCTCTTGGCATCGATCACATTAACCCCTCTTCTTATGTGTTCTATTTTTCCTATTTCTGAAATGTGTTCTCTTAAGCTATGTACCAGCTACCTACACTTATTCCCCATAAGCATATTGGGATTTACTGGTAAATTTAGCAATCTTGGGTGCTTTTCAGAATTTGTTTATCACAGCATCTTTTTCTATTTAATGTAGAATTTCTTTGTCTTGTATATCTGTCTCTTTCCTACATACTCCAGTACCCTCCACTGTCTGTCTCCTTCCATGATTTTAAGACTTCATGGAAATTAAAGTTGTTCCTTGTCACTGCTATCTTAAACAGTGTTATTCCTTTAAAAAGTGGAAATAAGAAATACTTTTTAATCCCACAATCCATTCTTAATAACCATATTTTAATTTGTTTTTTAAAAGTTTTCTATTCTTTGTTTATATACACAACTCGCATGTATTTATTTATATAATGAACTGCATTTGGTTTTTAGGGTCTTGTCTATTCTTATGCTTATTTGGGGTATAATTCAGAAGTCTCGCTATCCAAAGCTTTAGATTTATAAGCAGGGGCAACAGATATGTCCAGTATGTCTACTAAAAGGAGTCTTAATTTGTTTGTTGTTCTACAAATTTGCATTTAATTTGTCTCCCAGGAGATAAGTGTGATTTCAGAAAGGCTTCTTTCAGGAGTAATTAAGAAACGGATCGAGTCAGCTTAAGACTTCCAAGGGCCCAGCAGATGCCCAACCCTTCAGCAGATTGCAGGGTATCCTGCTGAGGGCTGGTGTGGCTTTGGCCTGAAAAGAGATTTGCCAGCCAGAAACTGAATGTAATGTTTTCCTTGTCAGTTCTGGGATCAAGGAGCTAATCTCTAATCTCGCCTTGCAGCCCATCAGAGGATAACATACGTAACAAACAGATGTGTCCCTACATTTGGTGGTGATGAGGAAATTTCACTAGATTTTTGAAATTTTAATGATGTCCTCATTTCCCCTTGATAATATGAATAGGGAAGCTGAAGTATAATAGTGCAGGTTGTTGAAGTCTTGTATTGCCAAATAGTTTTCAGTCTCAAAGCAGGCATTTTGATACGCAGGTATGAATAAATAAAGGAAAAGTTTCACCTTAGCGTGGGTGAACACTAGGGGTTTTCTCAGGCATAGAGGTCATTAAAATAAGTGAAAATAGTAAGCATAGTGATGAAAAAAAGATAAAAGCTGGAGAACAGGACTGGCACAAACAGGACAGGAATAAATGCAGTGAAATATCCAACCCGGCTAGTGCTGCGGTAGCTTATGCTGGTGAGCAGCTTTACACACCTCTGTTACTTCCCACTTTCTCACACTGTCCACCCCTTGGCTCCCTCCTAACCATAGACAGACTAGGAGATGAGTCAGAGAGAACTAGATTCATGTCACTGAATTTGACTTCTGCCAATTAATTCTACTAGAAAGCCTGGTGGGAGCATGCGGAAGCATTACTTTATTTTAAACTCTGTGTTTTTGAATTTTCAATGCCACACCCTTTACTTTTTCCTGGATAATTAAGGCTTGGCTGAATGTAGCGGAATGACAGATAGGAACCACGGCTGATATAGGAGAATTTTATTCTTTATTATCA
>PVKN010031874.1:0-12407 GCA_004027915.1 Capromys pilorides
TTCTGAATTTTGGAGGAACTGATTCATTCCTGCATATTCCTCCATCATCTTCCCACAAGTTCTACTTGTAGGTCAGTTTTGAGCTTTGTACTGGGACACAAGTTACCCGGAAACATGTTAATCTTGTCAAGCCTTGCTTTTAAAGTTAGACAGAGGCTGGGCATGGTGGGACATGCCCATAATTTTAGCACTTAGGCTAAGGCAAGATTGCTATGAGTTCGAGGCCAGCCTGGGCTATACTGTGAGTTCAAGGTCAAGATTAGCCTGGATTACACAGCAAGGCTCTGTCTCAAAAAGTAAAATAAAAATTATAGGGGCCGACGAGATGGCTCAGTGTTCTAAAGCACCTGCTTAGGCAAGCTTAGGTAACTGCAGGGACAATGGTTGGACCCCCAATGGTTGGATCCCACATACTGCGCCAGCTCCACCCCCAGGGCAGGCTGAGCCAGCCATAAGATAAAAGTAAACAAAAATTAGAAAAAAGTGAAGGGAGTATCTTTCCTCCCACCTAAATCCCCTAGGAGAAATTAGGAAATGCTGTGACTTCACAGCAAATGACCACTTTTCATAGGCATTTTTTTTGTTTTGTTTTTATTGGTTTTTTCTTTGGCTGGCTCAGCCTGTCCTGAGGGTGCGTCTGGCATGGCATGTGGTGCTGGGGATCAAACCATGGTCCCCTGAACCTGCCTAAGCTTACCTAAGCAGGCACTTTAGAATGCTGAGCTAGCTTGCCAGCCTCTTCCAGGTTTTTTTTTTTTTTTTTTCGTTTTGTTTTCAGTGTAGGTTACCAGGACAGAAAATCCCACTCCTGTGATGTGTGTATAGCTCCTAATTCTCAAAAGCCACTGGAACATCTTTAAGGCTAGATGAATCTCACTGAATAGAGGAAGACACAAAATGTGAACCATACATACTTGAAACCAAAGAAAGCCCATGATCCCCAACTTAGGTTAGAAATTGATGAGGTGCTCAAAGCCCTGCCCCGGACCTTGAGAGACTATCCACGGCATCTCTGTAGGCAGAGGGTTTCCCAGAGCAACCCCCGAGCCAGCCTGCTTAGGGGAAGGTCCCTACATGCAGGGGCAGATTCTGCTGTGAGTTGAGAAGAGCAAAAGAATACCCCGCAACCGAACCCTTCAGTGGGCAGGAGAATGATGTGTTCGTCTTAGGCAAGCTTAGGCAAGTTCAGAGACCACGGTTTGATCCCTGGCACCACATGCCACACCAACCCTGCCACCAAGCCCTGGCATGGTGTTCTACACCTGTAATCCCAGGGCTGGGGAGCCTGAAAACAGACTAGGAGTTCAAACTGTGTAGTGAAACCCTGCACCAACCAAATATATTTTAAAAAAATAAGTAATCTAAATTATTTATCATGGATTTTTCACTATATTGTGGGATTTTGCAATACCATGCAGTATGTGTATGTTGTTAAAATTTCATAGGTTTAACAGTTTAGAAAATGGTTAAGAACATTAGAAGTAATGTTCTTTTTGATGTGGGAAAGGTTTCTAAGAATGTGAGAGCGGTTTACAAAGCCATAGGACATATATAGATACTAAAATATGTCACTACTTTGTGATTTTCACTTATTGTGGGGGTGTCTAGAACATAACCTGTGCTATAAAAACAAGTGAGAATTCGTGTGGCACTGAAATCTGTGAGCAAAGGTACTTTGGGGTCAATCTGAACCTGTGGCTTTACGTTAAAGGCCGTCTGTCGTAGCTATGCCTCAGGAGGGGCCCCAAGCTCTTGTCAGAGTGAAGTGATGGGCACATGGCCCAGCTGTGCTGGCAGAACCCCACACTGTCCCTGTCAGTGGGACCCTTCTCTAGGGACTTCATGTCCAGTGTGTCTTAAATGGCAGACAGGTGTCATCCCTGTTAGCACAGCACCTGCAGCCCATGGAGGACTCCATACTAAAAATGTGGAGGTCCCAAAATCAAGGAAGGCCAGGTAACTTGGCCAGGCCCCAGGGTCAAGGCCAGAAGCAGCAGCAGCCCTGGGCAGAAACTTGGTGTGCTCTCTCACTGTGCGGCCTCCCTGTAGGCTTGGTGGGGCTCTTGGCGGCCTGACACTAACATGCTCATGTCTCGCATCACGCAGAGCCCGTCATGCCAAGTTGTGTTTGTGCATAGCTGAATTTCCACATCCCAGGGGCCTGTGGCAGGGGTTCTGTCATGGCTATTCCTGGTATGTGATCAAGTTCTTTCAAGTCTCAGGCTTAAATGCAATTAAACTACAGGTTATAGATTAAGGCTCCGTGGTCAAATCACTGAAGAGAATCCATGTATTTGGGTGGGGGGGCGGGGCTAGGGATCATGCCAGGTGCATGTCAGGCACCACGGAGCTATACCCGAGAGCCTTTTGCTGGGATGGGGGCAGACTCCAATACAAGAACCAAAAGCACGTTCATCAAGCAGCCATGCACCGTTCCCAACCCCACCTTTCAGGTGGAAGCAAGCGGTTGCCAGCGAGGTTTGTGTTGTGCGCCAGGCAGCTGGCTTTAGGGAGGACGGCAGAGCTGGTTTCACTAGAACAGGGCAGATGCTGGCAGCAGCGGGGCTCCATCTCACTCAGGCTCAGAGCCCAAGGCGGCTGTGAAACGGAGGCCGACAGAACCAAGCCCTCTGAGCAGGCCATTTCTGGTCAGCCCAGGGACATCTGTTAGGCCCTTGGTGTGTAAGGCTGCAGCGACTGCCCCACAACTTGCCTCTGGTGCCTGCGAAGTCCTGCTTGGTCTGTACGCCAGGCTCTCGTACACACGGGACATGTTTCAGAAACTTTCTGATGCAACCAATATCATAGAAGAAAACTAGATGCACATCAGTACTTAAGTCTTTTTTTTCCCTTAACTTTTTATGAAGGATTTGCTGTAAGTCTTCAAGTCATCCTGTCTAATCCAAAAGCTGTATTTAAGCGTCGTGGGTCCCAGCCAGGGATGCAAGAATCTGACTTTCTGAAACAGATAACCACTGTGGAGGAACTGGAACCGAAAGCAAACAACTGCACCAAGGTATGCCCTTCACTTGTGCAGCTTGGTCCTCCGGGTCAGCACCCAGTGTGGCTACCCAAACTGTCTTTCTCCCCAGGTTCTTGTGTGGCACACGCGGACAGAAAAGGTCAGCCTGGCCAATGAGCCCAAGTACCGCCTGGACACGGTGAACATCGAGGTGTAGGCCACACAGCGGCAGTGGGAGGAGGCTGGGCTCGGGCTGCAGAGCCATCAGGTATTGTTGGCCGTACGTCACTACGGCCACCTGCACTGTCCCCCCACGGACATGTGCTCCAACAGCGCCACCAGCTAGTCAACGCTAACTGGATGGCAGAGAATGTGTGTTTCATCTTCATCTGTTCTGCATGTTCTTTCCACACCTTAATTGGAAGATTCTGTACAGTACAGCAGTGACACCGCAGAAGGTCACTCTAAGTGTCGTACATACTTCCTTTCCCCATTTGGCCTTCTAACTGATAGAACTGTGAAGAGGTTCTAGAAACCAATGAGTATTTTGTCAGCTAAACACTCTCAATTCTGACTTTGCAGCATGAGCCTTTGGAAGTTAGTGGGAGAACATACACGCTGTACTGTATAGGGGGAAGAAAGCCAAAACCTCACAGGAAGGTCTGTGGATTCATCTGTTTAATATAGGGAAATAACATCTTGTCAATACTAGGCACCATAAAATGTAAACACAATTGCTGTCATAAACCTGGACATACCTAGCTTTGTTTGTTACCCTGTTTGCATATAGTGCACAAAAGATCTTTGTGTTTTAGCACTATGTACAATGCGATGCAAATTCAAGAGGCAGATAGAATATGACTCTTTACACATTCATTAAATTCTATAATAACATCCAGGTTTATCTTCCTTTCACTAACCACGTTCCCTGTTAAGCACATCATAACCACAGCACAGTGAGGTGAATGATGAAATAAAAAGAATCTCGGTACACTAGAAAACAGTGTTCAGTGATACATTTACATTCTATTTATATGATTAAACATTTGATCATACAGTACCTTCCTACAGATTACTGGCTAATTTGGGGTGGGGTTTACACTGTTAGAGGTATTACTAGCATAACTACTTCCCTTATATGCAAACATTAGAGCTATAATTTTATTCAGAGTAAAACTGCTTGTGCAGGCTGACCGGGCAGCTGCTTGCACACTGTGGCCCGTGAAACCCGAGGATGAGCAGAGCTGCCCTCGACCTCAGGTAGCTTCTCAACCTGCCCTTCATCACATCAAAACGGAATCGGCACAGACCAACACGGTCAATCAGGTCGCTCTCAAGTGAACAGATGGGGGAGAAAGAAACAGCAGTATGTACAGGAGGAAACAGGAGCGGGCGCACTGAGCAAGGAATGTCAGGTGTCTGTCAGACAACGGCTCACTTCCACAGCTGCGTGCTCAGCGTCTGGCCTGAGGCGCTGGCCGGCCAGCCTGCCGCGGTGCTGGGCGTCTGGCTGAAGCTCGCCGCAGGGCCGGCGCTGCCCACGCTGGTGCTCACACTCATGCCCGCCATGCGCTGGTTCACCTGTGGAGGAGCACAGGAAGGCTTAGCGTGACAGGTGACTGGGCACTTTGTCATTAAAGGGAAGCTAAGGCACTGGGAGAAAAGCAGCACATACAGAACATAAAAATACTTATGCTTCCTTATTTTCTTCTACAGTAATCCCAATCATATTCTATTTGCCTAGTTTCTATGTGCATTTTTAATCTCTAAAAACACCAAAGCAATCTTTTAATTTTTATCTAGGTATACAAATAACAGTCCAGTAACCTTTCAGCTATATATTAAGATACTGTCCCACTACTATTAAGGATTAAGAAAATTTTAGTGAAATACTTCAGAATTGTTCTGTAAACAATTTTTTGCCAATGACTATGTATATTCTAGAGTAATTATTCTTGTGTTGAAATAGTACGCTCATAATTTCCATCATATGCTATAAAGTGAAGGATTATTTAATTTGTGGGAGGTCAGGGGATGCTGGATTGAGGCCAGCGCTCTGCACATGCCAGGCAAGCACACTGCCACTGAGCTGTATCTTCACCCCTTTCTAAAAGTTTCTGAGACAGGATCTTGCTGCGTTGCCCAGGCTGGCCTTGAACTTGTGACCCGCCTGCCTGGCTGAGGCCACAGGCATTTGCCACCACATGGTGTTTATTTCCCAGAGGACTTAAATTAGTTCCTAGCTGACCCTGTGGTGTCTTACTTCAAGTGTGGCACTAGGAGAACACAAGACCAGATGTACTATCAGGCACAGAGTTCAAAAGCCACGCTCAGGGTGAGTGCGGTACGCCCTCTCGCGGCCAACAGCGCTGAGCCTGTCCTCAGAGCTGTGCTGCAGAAGCGAGTGTGACTTCCTGCTGGCTCTGCTTGCCCACAAGATGGCCACAGCACAGCTCGCCAGCTCTTGGCACACAGTTTCTCTGGAGGTTCCCAAAGGTACCCGAGTACCACTCCTTTATACCACGACTGCAGAGACAGGACTTGGGGCATCACGGGAAGGAGCACCAGGCACACAAGAGCATCTAAATGCTACTCTGTACTCTAACTTAGGTAGAAAGAAACCTTGATCGTGAGGTGACATCTGAGACAGCCAGAGACTTGCACACCATGAAGGATTCTTGAGCCAGTGCATAATGTTGTTAAACACCAAAGTCAGCAGGATATGTAAAAAGAAATGCAACTTTACATGGAGATCTGAGCAAAAAATGTCTGTGAGTCCAGGGGCAGTGACTCTGTGACGTGGAAGACAGGCGTAAGTGCTCCTGACACTGCATTATGAGGCTGGGGCTTCTCATTGGTAAACAGTGTCTAGACAAGCCTCCCGAGTCAGCAGCGAGCCGGCTGACGCAAGCAGACTTCACAAACGTGGGCAACGAGCGGGCCACAGCGTGATGCTCAGGCGTCAGGGAGGCTCGCATGTTAAGCATGTTTAACACTGCAGTTGGGTTACAATCCAAAATCGGAGAAAAAAAAAAAAAAAAACCCCAGAACTTCTTTTCAGAGTAGGGATAATAATAAATCATCAGTCTTTTGTGATTATAACTTCCTAATATTTGTAACACTTTGACTTTACACACATTAGGCATTCTGCACCCTAAATCTAGGGCATCTGATTTCAAAATAGCACGTGGGAGAAGCTGGAGCACCAGGCCCCACCTACCTGTGCGAGGCCCCACGGAGGCTGCGCAGTTTGCGGCAGGCCGAACTTGCTCTGGGGCGCACCCACCTGGCCCACCATTCCTCCTGGGGGGCCGACGGCAGTTTGAGAAAGGGGCATCACGCCAGTCTGTGCACTCCCCATAAAGCCGTTGGGCACGGGCACGCCCACACCCACCATCATGTTTGAGCTCGGCCCCATGACGGTCCCCAGGAGGCCGGGAGCCGCAGGCACAGGTACGCCCATGGACGGGAATCCCTGAAATGTGCTTGGTGCTTGCGAGGTAAACGGCATGTTTGTGGGTCCCATGAATACACCTGCAAGAACGAGGAGGAGAAAGAGGAAGGCAGCATGTGAGCTCGTGCTGCAGCCACGCCCACCTCTCCAGGCGCCCTCCTGGTGAAGTCGCCCTGCAGTCTGGTTTTTCCTACCACCTAGAGTAACCTACATGTGAACTTTCAGATCTGGACATTTCTAAAATGCTAAGAAATCAGCTGTGACCCTGAAAAGAACTTTACTAGGAAATGCAGATTTCGGGCTGTGGCCACACAGGATGCCCTGCCCGATGGAGTCGGTATCTGCTGACCCGCACCACGCGGGAAAGGGAGAACCAGCCACGGGTTCAGCGCACATGTGCGACGCTGCTCATGGGCTGGGAGGGTCAGAGACAGCACACTTTCCGCTTGTACTTCACTGAACAACTCCAAGTTTCAAAGGGTTTGGAGCCCATGTAATAATTCAAGTTGCTTGTTTACCTACAGAAATGCACTATCAAAAATTATATATAAATCAAATTTCAATAATTCTTTAAAGATCATTCATGCCGTATATGCTTGTGAAACAATATTAAGTGGTGTGTGAACAGCTTAAATCTCCACAAATAAAGTTTTGTGACTATTGCATTTCAGTTTCACGCTTGTGTGATGTACAATAACCACAGCAACTACTGCCCCAGGAAAGTAGGTAAGAAACACAGTCCACACTATTACAGCTCCAAAGTCCTTCCAGCAGTGGCCCTGTGGGTCTCTGAACACGCACTTAAGCATGAGTTACCAGGAGTGCTCTGCTGCTGGATGGTTCCTGTGCCATACAGAGACAGGATGGAGTCTTTGGAGAGCTGCTTCTTTGCTACTTCTTCAGATTTTGGAGTTTGCTCAGTGAACAGATCCAGATCCCCAGACGATACTGTAGACAGGGTTGCAGCTGCTGGCACAGAGGAGCTCCCCTAGGGCGAACAGCAGAGTAAGTTGCTGAATTCCGCACAATAAAGCTTCCTGCGGTAAGCCGTAAGTTCATATGTCCAGTCAAAAGCATCCAGGCTGAGGTATAATGTTTCTACTAATGTAAGAGAAACTAAAGCACTTTCATAGTAAACTACACTGACCAGCTGGGCTGATGCAGTTTTGTATGCCTCGCAGTTGGAACACAGCAGGTCCAACAGCTGTGTGGACGTCGCCAGAGGATCACAACGAATGCTTCAGGAAGCTGGTATCTTAAGTAAAGACCTTTTCTAAGCTGGGAGTGGCGGCTCACAGCTATCATTTCAGCACTCTGGGAGGCTGAGGTAAGAGGATCATCAAGTTCAAGCTCAGCCTGGATGACTTAGTGAGACCTTGTCTCAAAACTAATGTCAAATAATGTAGCTCAGTGTGAAGGCCCTGGTTCAATCCCTAGCATGGGGGAGGGGGCGTAGGGATCTACAACGAGCAGACTGCAAGAAGGTCCTACAATGGTGGGTTAGGAGCCAGACCCCTGCAGAGGGGACGCTGCTGCGTTCTCACACAGCTCACTAGGTCAGATGCAGGGCTCTGTGTTCTGAGACAGGGTTTCACCTGTGTAGTCTAGGCTGGCCTTGAAGTCGCTATGTTTAATTTACAGCCCTGTGGGCCAGCACACCTGGTTCTAGTCAGCTGTACAACATTAAAGTGACTGCATATCCTGCACTCCATTTGGAGGTCAATGAACACAAATGTAGCAATTTAATGTAAACATTTTGAACACTGTCTTGCACAGTACTGAACACACTCATCTTAGCTAATTATCTCTGAAACCATTACATGTTTTCAAAGGATTCTATGAAGACCAGTCAAAGCCACTTAAGTCTTCTCAAACTACACATTAAGATGAGTGGCAAACAAGTTCCAATAAACCCTCTAGCTAGAACACCATATAACACCCCCCAAACATGCTACTCACAAAGTAGGTGAACAATCACTTTCAACCTGCAACGGCTAGTCAAGGAAAAATAAGACACTTCTGTCTGCAGAACTTCTGTATCAAATGTAACAAATATCACAGCCCCTGCATAAGCTACCTTAGTTCCCCACGACTAAGTGGACCACAGAGGCTAGGAGCGTGAGGACGCCAGGCAGGCAGCGCTGGGGCCCTGGCTCGTTCCCTAACTCTCTGCCCTTCAGCACACCGCACACTTGGGGAACCTGGTGGGAGGCTCCCTACCCAGTACTTACTGTTCATATTTGTTTCACACCAAAGCAGCTACCTCACTAGCTGACCTTTTTCAGCATGTTAGAGTCTATTCACTGTAAGAAACTGTTCAACATGCTGGGGGCTTTGCCCTGTAGATAAGCACAAGAATACTCAAAATGATTGACAAAACTAAAATTCCAGTTTGACACAGGAGCAGCCCCATATGGCCATGACCTAAACGTGTCAGTTTTCTCAGGTGAAGGTAGACACCATGGAACAGTCACCTTACCAGGAGTGCCTGACAGTCTGAAAGGACACCTCATCAGCACAGCCAGTAAACATGCGGATATCCCTTAGTTTCCGTGCTCTGTTTGCCAGGATGAGAGAAGAACAATGCTGGCCTGTGACTTCAAACTTCAGGGAGCTGTGAGGCCCACCAAAGAGCTGGCCTTCTAGGATCCAGAGCTCAGCCCCAAGCAGGTCTCAGCCCTTGACCTGGGCTCTGTGCACAGCGGTCGAGACGGCAGACGAGAGCGGAGCTGTGTGTCTAGTGGGCTCGGAGCTGTCCTTCCCCCAACCACAGACTGGCCATGCCCACCGGGAGCAAGCTGGGGGCTCCTAGGCCCACACGGCTGAGGATGGTAAGATAACATGCTACATACGCACAAAGCGGCAAGGCTCTTACTAGAATTTATGTGTGTCTGAAAGAAAACTAGCAGGAGTGAAAGAATAGGCTTCAGAGTAGCACATCCCCTTGGTGTTCACACTAGTTTAAGCTCAATTTCATATACTGAATATCCACCAAAATTAGTAAATTATGCAGTGCTTATGCAAAAGTCTGTACTTTATTTTCAGAAGTGCTATTTTTTAGATGTACCTGATTTTGACCTTCCTGTGTAGTTTATGATTTGAGACAGCATCGCACTGCCTAGTTTAGGCTGGCCTTACAACAGCTCAGACTGGCCTCCTGCCTTGCCTTCCCGAGCGCTATGATTATAGCTGTGCAACACAATAATAGCTTAAATGACCAGAGCTGCTCACCATGTGTTCCTACAAGAGGAGAAGACAGGGCCTGCTCCACCCTGTCATCCTCCCAGGTGCCATCAGCGTGCCCACCATCCTCGTAAGGAACTCTGAACTTTGTCACACTGAGTTAAACATCACTGCACTGCTCCAAACAGTGAGCAGTGCATGTGACACACACCTCAGAGGAGAGGTCTGATTCTCAAGTGGATTCCAAGTGTCTTGTACCTCGGTGAAACCGGAAGCCCAGCACAAAGCACAGCAGCGCCCTGGAATGCTAGACACACAGCTTTTCTGGCTCAGACTGTCAAGGGCACCAAGTATTTCTCTGACAGCCACATTAGACACCCTGTGGCCTCGTGCAAAGCCAAGCCTGCACACATTCACAAGGTCATGAATGTTAGTTTATTGAAACAACAGTAACACTTGTTCATCTTTTGATGCATGTTGCAGTGGAGGGAGAAAGGACAAAGCCATAAAGGGAGCTCTGTGCTGAAAATAAGCCCTACAGGCAATCCTGATGAAGAGCCATCCGTTATTTCCTAAGTGATCCACTTGGTTCCATTCTGGTGCTGAGTGCACAGTTAACTGTCACATCAAAGCATGTTTAATGTTACTGGTCTTAATAAGACCTGGACACTTTTGTATTCAAGCTACGTGTATAAAGCATGCATGGCTCAGTTTTTCTACAGAAAAGCAAGCATGTTCCTAAACAATTCTGCTATATTGAAAGGAATTATAGTGTAAAGAGAATCTTACTACTGTGCAATTGAAAGTTGCTTATACCCTAAAGTTTCTATATTTCACAATTCAAAGTTACTTCTCCATTTGCCTTTCAAAAGTAATCTTGATCACTAATATCACTACTCTAAAGAGTTCTTTAATCACACACAGCAGAGCAAGGGAGGTTTCTTTAAGCCATTTAAAGCATATTTTAGGGCCAGGGATGTAGCTCAGCGGAATAAGCACCTCTTTGGCAAGTTCAAGGTCCCGAGTTCGATCTCTGGTACTCAAAAAAACAAAGAGTATAATTTACCTCCAGCAAAAAGAATGCACATACTGAATTTTCTAGAACTTTCTACTGCAGTCACAACTAGCAAATAGCCATAGTTTCAAAGCTCTGAGGGATGTGCCCTTATTCATCTCAGGTCAGGCTAAGGTAGTCCAAGCTTTTTCCTTATTCATCACAAATGAACAGGCAGTGTCAGAACTTGATCCTCTGCTTTGTGGTCATTCGGCCTTGGCAGAGATATTCCAGCTCTGCAATGGTAGCAATGAAGTAGCCAAAGACAATACTGACCCAACTGCAGTAGCTGGGTCCCAATAGAACTTTACTAATAAAAGCACATTTAGTCTGTCAATCCCAGGCCTAAGTTTTTTATACCAGTGACTCCTCAGGAACAATTATTTCAAAATTAGGCTTCTGAAACATTTACAAAAGGAATAATCAGTGGTCACGTAAGAGTGTGTACGCATCGCATACCTGAGCCGGGGGCATGACAGCTGCAGGGAGAGGATTAGAAATCATCGGTCCAAAGATGTCCAGATCATCGCTGAGGGCTGGCACCGTGCCTGTGCTCCCGTTGGTCACGGGTGCTTCCGCAGGGCCGTCTAGGAGAACACAGAGCCTTGTCTTAACACAGAATCACATACAGGATCTTCCCCTTTGCCCAAAGAAACAATCTTAATTTTACTTATTATTCTCGAAGAATGTTCTTTACCTACCAGGTTCCAGGTATGTACTCAAGTCCCTCTTAACAAATGGTACCATACTATTCACAGTATGTGAATAGTACGTGTTTAGCACTTATTTTTTGGAGGTCTCTTGCTTGCCCACCCACCCGCCCGCCCGCCCGCCCTTCCTTCCTTTCTGAAACTGGGGATCGAACTTAGGACCTTGCTTTGGCCAGGCAGACACTTGTGCCCCTGAGCTATCTTCCCAGCCCCCACCGCTTCTAACTACTTTGAAATAAACTTTTGATGACTTCAACTGTCTGAAATGTTATATTTTCAAGTTGCAAGAAAGGAGGAACCAGATTTAGAAACTATTCAAACTGATCTTATAGGGAGCATTTAGAAAATCCTGAAGCACTCTTTACTCAAGCTGGTACCTTTAATGCTGGCAGCAAAGACACTGAACAACTATGAAAAGGGATCCTGACATAGTGTTCCACTGAAAAGCTCAAATAGAAAGTTATAAAATGTCACTTGTAAAAAGAACTCCACATGTCTTCTCCATGTTAGCAAATAATTAATTTCCAAGGTGTGAGGGGCTGGGGCATCTCCCACACACTTCAGCTGTCTTTGGCCACCACCAAGAAAGTTTTACGACTTGGACACTCACCAGCCACCCATCCGAGCGACTTACAATCATGGGCTCCTCAAAGATAAACCATCTTAAAAACCTTCTGGACATTAAATGGGATGCTTTGTGCAAAGTGGGCACTCAAGTATTTGACAAACTGAATGACAGCTCTTCTACCTACCATAGTATTTCCACCACAACCCCCAGCAATTCATTGGTTTTTCTTTTTCCAAATATAACTACAGAAATTGGAATCTTTTACTCCCCTACTTGAACTTCACTGAATTACACTAATTAGCATCCATAAGTGGTTAATTTTTTACTATTTAATTTATAGAAAGGCTTTTGAAACGTCTATTAGGTTAATTTGAAAAATAACAACTGCAGGTATATTTTTAAGTCATCTTCAGTGACAATCACATCAGAATCATAAAAGCAATATATTTACCTCACGTGTGTCACACATACTACAC
>PVKN010031875.1:0-11895 GCA_004027915.1 Capromys pilorides
AAAAAAAAAAAAAAAAAAAAAAAAAAAAAAGCTACTTGCAGAAGCAGCAGAAAATCTGCAAAGCATGGGGAAAGAATCTGCCATACACTTAAGTGAGGCATACAGAATTCAAGTTAGCCATGATCAAAATAAATCTATACCTAGACACATAATAATCAAGATCCCAGAAATTCAGCAAAAGAACAGAATATTAAAAGCTGCTAGAAAAAAGAAGTAGATCACCTATAAAGGAAAGCCCATGATCTGGTGAAGAAAATGTCGAGACAGCACAGCTCTCGGGCTGTGACATGGATGCTGCACCGCTGCTTTTAGCCAGATTCATAGTCAGCACTGCAACCCCAAAAAGTAGAGCGGAAACGTTTGACAACTTGCCGTCTGGCCAGAACAGAACTTCACTTCAAGTTGAGTCAAGGGGCATGGCTGAGGAGATGAGCCACTAAAATCAAGCCAACCATGCTGCCCTGGCCACTGGGCAGGGTGCCCGGGGGGCACCTGAGGGGCTCGCCAGGACCTTCCCATGACAGCCTCAAGAGGGGTCCAGTGTGAACTCCTTTGAAAGCAGTTGCCTTGAGAAGTGAGGGGCTCCCTGCTCCCACAGAGTCACCCAGGAGGAGGCTGTTCCACAAGATTCACTTCCTCATGTTCAGCCACCAAGGACCACAGAAGCCACTGTAGCCATGCTGTAGCCACAAGCAAGCCTGCCTACTGCGCAAGCCCACAGCAGATCTTGGCATCACCTGCTTGACACTGGTGCAGGAATGCAGATTGCAAATTATGGATGATTCAAAGGACCAAAAGGCCAGCAATGTGTAGTGGGTCCTTACACCCCTAAGCATCCCCCGGGAGAGCACTGCATGGAGCCGCGAGTGAAGCCAGAGCCGAATGGAGACCCTAGCAAGTGCCAGATGCAGGGAACGTAGACTGTTGGCCATGGAGAGTGACAGATGCCAGCGGCACCAGAACAAGACAGGGGCCACCGGCTGCCGGACAGCATGGCCACGGGGCAGGGCGGTTCCAGCCCTTTGGAAGCCAGCTCCTGCCCCGCTGGATATACGGGCATTGTTTCCTCCTCGCTTGGTTTTTGTCTTGCCTTAATTTTGTCCTCCCCGCCTCCAACCCTACTTCTGGCCTTTGGGATGGGTCTATTTACTCTGTAAGCTGGAATCACGTAGCCAGATCTTATTTTTGCAGGTACTCACCACTGAGTTTGCCCAAGTGTCAGAGGAGACACTGGATTTACACTATTGGAACTGCTGGGACTTTGGGGAGGCTTGAGACGGCTGAATATATCTTGTGTTGTGAGATAGACATAAACCCTAAGGGGTGTAGGGCAGAGGACCACACCTGGGATCCACGGTGCTCCCCCACAGTGCTTCCCACTGCACTGCCGCCTCAGCTGATGACAGAATGGGAGGGAGCTCTGGCCCTGGAGGCCCTATGCACACCAGTTGGGGAATGCCCTGAGGAGGTCCGAATCTGATGGCATTCCTGGAAGAGGACATGGGGGGCAGACCCCAGCTGCCAGGTGGATCGGTGTGGGTGGCCGTGGGGACTCCACATGCTTTTTGGTCACTCCTCCCTGGCTCTGCCATGCCCCCGCTCGGGGCCACCAAGAGGAGGCCTTGTCCACACGCTCCTCCACCATGGTGGAGCCAGCTGCCCGGTGCTGCGGCTGTGAGCCTTTCTGCCCTCCCATTTTGTTCTCAGGAATTGTGTCACAGTGACAAAAAGCCAGCACAGCTTTCCTGCCCACCCCTCTTCTCCAATTTTAGCTTTTTAACCTGTTTTTATAAACACAAATACACATGCAAACATATGCTTACAAATATACACTGTGTATTTAAAGACATATAAAATCCTCCATAGGTTCTTTGTGGAAGAAGAAAGTGTAAAATTAAAGACCACAATTCCAGATTTGTTTTCTTGGGCAGAAATAACACACTGGGGAGATGGAGTCCGGGATCCTTCAGGGAGCCGTGTGAGCCTCTTGCTTCTGTGCGTCTGAAGTAGTCACCATGGCCGTGGCTCTGGTACACCTAACCGCATGTGCAGGGCCAACCAGGACATCTTCACGCAATGCTTGGCCTGACTGAACCTCACAGATTTCTTCAGGACTCTGGGTCTTCTCTTTGGCAGGACACTTCCTTCCAGAACTGCATTTGTAAATCCCTTCTCTGCCTCTTTGAGCTACAGCTCTATTGGCCCCTTTTTAGTTTTGTAACCCAGGCTTGCTTCTCAAAGATCCCGGAGCCATGCCTTGGAAACCTAACCAGCAGGGACACGGCAGCCCTCCCTCCCTCCCGGGCTCTGTGGGAGGGAGGGGCCTGACACTGATCACCCCCCACTGGACAAGCTATGGCCTCCTCGCTGTGGCTAGCCCTCTTGTTTCCGAGCTCAATCCCAGGCTGAGAGACTCCTCTGCATTTTCTTCTCGTTGGACTGAGTGTGGTCTCTCTCCACTGTTATAATAACACTGTGTAAAATTTCCTTCCCTGGCTAACTCCTCTATAATTTTTCTTTGGCAAGGTATTGTTTTCAGCCCTGAAATTATACGATAATTTCCTAAGATGTGAGAAATCATATTTAAAGTGAACTACCTCTTTTTCAATTTTTTTACCTTTTATTTATTTGGTACAATGTCTCACTATGCAGTTCAGACTCGTAGCGATCCCCGTCTCAGCCTCCCCAGTGCTGGTATTATAGGCATGTGCCACCACTCCCAGGTTCAGTGGCTGTCATGACATGCCCAGGGCAGGGCCAGCACGGCATGTGGTACCCGAGATTGAACCCAGGCCCTTGCCCTTGCCAGGCAGGTGCTTAGACTGCCCAGCTCTCTCCCCAAACCTGAACTACCTCTGAATAGCCTTTACTTGCAAAAACTCCCAACTCGAAATCTGTTGAGTTCACATTATTTGTAGAGCTATTAACAGAAGATGAACACTAGAGACTCACATGTTCTTGAGTTTAAAGGCAGAAGATTAGATTATCAAAAGTAAACACTTGAATGCAAAAAACTCCCTAACAACTACCTAATATAATTACTATAACTGCTTGAACACTCATGTTGGTGTTACGCCAACTTTATTTACAACTTATAAAGCGCTGGGTTTACTTCTAAGAGGACAGGTACGTTGCGTCCTGCACCCACCAGGCACTCGCGTGACTGAGCTGAAGGACACAGCAGCGCCTGTCCCTTATGCTTCTATCATGGGATGTTCTTCAAAGGCCTCAGCAATGGGCTCGCTGTTCCCCTAAGCGACATTCAGGTGACTCACTGCTCATCGGTACAGCCTTTCCACAGAAAGCATCTTTAGGACCTTTGGGCAAACTTAAATTTTATATTCGTCTCAGTGATTCACAATCCTCATACAATCTCTGACATCAGTCTCTGCACTAGCATGTGAATGTAGAGCTGTTAGCCACAATCTCATCTTCCCCTCTGCCACGAGAGAAAGGCAGATTATTTTCCCGTCAGAGGAAATTTCCCAATATGCCCAGCGCTTTCCGACATCCTGTGAGCCCAGCCAGGGCTGCGGGCACAGTGCGGATGCAGTGTTCTCCTTCAGCGACATGTTAAGGAAAACGCATGTGAATTTAGGGCCAGGCCTCCTCCTGGTGACATTTACTAAACCTGTGCTGTTGAGAAGACACTCTCCCAAAACAATGCTTTTAATCTGTTTATCCATGAATAAGAGTTTAGGCTTCCAATGCACCTGAAAGGAACATTAGTTAATAAGTTCATTTAGTTTCAATTACTTTGCCAATCAGCAATACAGTGTGTAAAGAACATGGTAAAGTGGTTTTCTTTTACTTTGCCATTTTAAGAAAAAAAGTTTAAAAATTCTGAGAAAGAGACTAACAATAGTTAACACATTGTGTATTCTTATCTTCAAAATAGGTACTTGAACCTGAAAAGAATCTTTAAAAGAGAGGCAAATGAGGTTTTATGCCTCTGACCCGCACCCCTTCTGAGGCCGGCCTGCCTGCCTGCCTGCCTTCCTCTTCCTCTTTCTCTGTCCCTGCTCTCCACTGTTTAGGTTTGTCTGAATCTTACGTTGGCTATGGAATGGGAATGTGGACCCTCCTCAGGAGAAGGCGTCCCCTCTGCAGCCCCATGCTGCGGCTCAGCACCCTGCGATCGTGGCTGAGGAAGGAGGGCGCACCCATGTCTGCTTCCCTCTTGCCAGGTCCGGCCAAGCAATGCTGACATCCTAGCGATCTCTGCAATCACTTCACAAACTTCCTAGCATGACAGGAAAATGGCATGAAGGTGGGTCACACACACCCGGGCATTTCCAAGCGGGGCTTCTGCCTACTGGTACCCTCCCTGGGAAGACGCCCTGGCAGGAGACCAGGAAACCCCCCCCCCCACACACACACACACCAGTAAAACACTGCACTTAGCTGTTCTGGTACTGAAGTCACTTCATGGCCGTGTCAGCTGAGGAGGGCAGCAACTTGCCTGAAGCATTTCTAGGGTTGTGGGTACCTGTGTGATTACCCACAGTGCACATTTCACAGATAGCTCTGGGGACAGGGGACTCACCACAGCTAGAGAAATCCGCAGCGATGGCCTTAGGCTTTATCATATCAAAAACCTGGCTTTGGGCTATTTTCTACAAAATAATCTACTATGTCTGACACCATCTCAATGTTCTGCAAACACATCCTTGCGTTCTCCTGTAAACTCCCAAGGCGGCTTCTCCCTTCACGTCTGAGCCTCACCGAGGCTGTGGCTGTGGCTGTGGCCCTGGCCGTGGCCTGCTGCCTCCAGCCTCGCTCCCACTGCCTAGCTCCTTCCCCTGTGGCCCTATTTCTCATCCCCCACCCCAGACCTCCACACACAGGGGCCACTGCGCCCAGCGCGCCCCTGCTGTGCTCCCCACCTCCTAATCCGCACCCTCCTGCCAGGCCTGCGCCCCTGTACCATGGGACGCTGAGACAGGCAGGCCCCCTGCAGTCCTGTGCTCCCAGCCACCCCACCTCCTGCGTGCCAGCTCAGGGCCTCGGCAGGCAGGGCTCACGCTTTCATCCGTGGGTTTGATCTTTTCTCTGGTTTTCAGAATCTTTCCTAATCACTCACTAAACAGTTGCCAGACACTGTTTTTTTCAGTATTTTGAACTATCTTCTATGTCAAGTCCTTATTATCTTCAGTATTTACCAGCTTTTTGGTCATATTTTCAAAGCATTTAAACCATAAAGAAGACTATTAATGAGACAACACCCTAAATGGAAAAAGGTTTTAACTGGAGGCTCTTTGGGCAATTTCTCATTCTCCAGGCTTGACGGAGACTGTGCTGCCCAGTAGCCACCGCGGACTGTCCCCAAGGGCCATGCGGTGGCCACGGCTCACACGCCTGTGCCCGGCGCCCGGCTCACACCGCCAAAGCACACCGTGGGTTAACGCAGTTACGGCGCAGCCTTTACCACGGCCAGTCCGTGCTCAGTGCCCTCGCCGGTTGGCGGGTCACTTCTCCGCAGCGGGTCTGCTTCGCCTCTGCCGGCAGTGCGCAGGAACTGGGTAGGTTTTCAGAACCTGCATTCTGGTGACTAAGGATCCAGCCCCGTGCACCCTCCGGGGAAGACTGCCAAAAGCGATTTAATTAAAACCACAGAGAAACGAAGCAGCAGAATGAGACTGTGTTAAGTAACTGTTGCAAGTGAAAAACACTGCACGTGCAGGATGAGCGTGGGGGCGGGGACACCGCCACCAGCTTGCATGCAGCGAGGCGGCTGCCTTCCTCCCGAGAACGCCGGGCAACGCGCCGCTGAGCTTCGGCGGCTGCGAAGACTTCATCTCGAGAAGTCGAGAACGGGTACCGCCGACCCCTATTATGGGAGCAGGCGCGGACGCAACACCTCCCAACTCTTCACGGCCCCCTCCCTCTGTCCCTGTCCCCACCCTGTCTCTCTCAGTCCCCTTCCGTTTCGAAACAAATCTATTGCCCCATTTCTCATGACCTCTCTTAGACTTTGCTCTCTAATGTATTCAGACTCTGGGTTTCTCAGAGCAGAGAAGCCGTGCGAAGTTCACCCTTGTGCCTGGTGTGTTTCCCTTCACAGGATGGGCTCAAGGTGCATTCGTTTTCCTCCAAATGATCCACGCTGTCCTTCTTCACAGCAGAGCAGTACTCCACAGTATGGGAGCTCCACATGTTCACCACAGACCCGTACACGACGTTCCCTTGCGGAGCTGCTAAACTTGTGCCACCTGAAGCTGGCAGTAGGAGCCCAGCTTCTTCACCACATGCGCAAACACCTTCACCTTCCTGTGATCTGCAGACCTAGGGCGCCTTTGCTTATGTACTCGGCTTCAAGAGTTCTTTCTCAACTGCAGCAGCAGGAGAACCCTCCGCTGCTTCCCCCATGAGCCTCCTGTCCTGGGGCTTTCGTTTCAGCACTCAGGAAGAATTCCAAGCTCTGTAGATGCCGGCCGGCCCAATGCAGAGCTGTCTGTCACCCAGTCACCTCTCCTGGGACACTGTCTCTGCCACCATCAGCGAGTGGGGTTTCCCCACTGCCCCTGCTTACCAGCTCCCCCAGGCTGCTCCACGGCTTTGGAACACTGGCATGACCCTCTAGGCAGGCTTGCGCTCCCGCTACTTGGCCCTGTAATCACGCCTCTCTCTGCTATCCTCATGGGACTTTGTGTAGCAGAATTTCTGGCTAGACAGCAGATTTTTGTGAGAACTTTTGAAAAACGTTATGGCAAATATTTGCCTAGCAAGAGCTCACAGAAAGATCCTACCTTCGTTGCAGAATATGTGAGCTCAATGAGCTCCAAAACAGAGTCCTAGAGACAAATCTTCCTGGCCAGATCCCTCCCGGCTGGAGCTGAAATGTTCTGCAGCGGATGCAGCTGATGCAGCGGCCCTTGACAGCTCTGCATCAGTACTGAATGCAGATCAGCGCTGGTGTCAGACGCTGGCTGGGGACGGAAGAACCCGAAGCGCAAAGGTGCCGCTAGGGCAGCGCGTCGCCACTCACTGGGAAAAGCGACCGAGGGCGCAGCTCGCCGGCCACGGCGGGACCAGTGCAGGAGCTCCGTGCTTGCTGGCCTGCTTTCCGTGACAGTTGGGGTGTTGCGTGACTGCAGTGGCCACTGCCACCATCTTGTCACACTGAACCTGAGACTGGAGCTCACACCACAGAAGGTAGAGCTGAAGGATGAAGGAAATGACTCAATGGACGCTTCCCACGGGGCTGCAGCCTGGAAGTCTTCCATCCTTCGCTGAAGGGACACTGTCCCTGAGTAGTGTGGGGGACGCCTGCCCCAGCTGCAGGGGGAAGAGCCTCGTGCAATGAAACAATTACCTCCAAGGCAGGAAGCGCAGGGAAGGGCTGTGAGTCTCCCTGGATCTGCGTCTGCACAGTGAGGTAAGGAGGAAACACAGCCTGGTGTCCGCTTTTGTGGACCGAGGGAGGCGTTTGTCTGGGCGGGAAGTGCGCAAAGCAGGGCAACATGTAACACGAATGGGCCCAGGTTGGCCACGTGGAGCTGCAGGTGTCTGTGACACGGCCAGGCGGTGATGTCCAGAGCCGGGGACAGGCGGTCTGAGGCCCCTGTTGTAAGTTCTGTCTGTAGCTTAGAGTCTGGCCCTGTGGCGGGAAGGTTTCAAGCCAGGGACACGAAGAGTTAGTCCAGCTAGGACACACAAGAGGAAGGACTGCGACCAGAACCTCGGCACATCGCGGAGGCTCAGAGACCATCCAGGAGTAGACGCAGGGGCAGAAACGATGGAGACACGGTAGGGGAACGCCGAGAGGCCTGGCGCGGCCCTGCACTCAGGGGAGCAGCTTTGCAGAAAGTAGGAGGTCGGCAATGGCCCACGCGCTCAAAGCCCACCGGGCATTTGCCCTGCACCCCTGCTCTCCCCAGTCACAAGGGCAGCGACGAATCTGACAGCTCCCCACAGGACTCCCGTCCCCAGGCAGGCGCGGAGCGACCACAGATCTTCCGCTTCCCTGCACTGCAGCTGGGAGAGGGCAGGGCTCCGGCTCCGGCTCCTCCTCCCCCACCAGCCCCGAGTCCCCCTAGAGACCTGGTCTCCTGGATCTGTGCGCCCTGTACAGGTACTGCACTCAGTCCACCCAGAGTAAATGCTACGCGGGCGTAGGCGCAGGTGCAGGGGCGGCAGGGGGAGGTAGCGCGTGCGATTCTCAAGGGACCCGGTTTCTGGCTCCGATTGCTGGACCCCACTCGGCTTCTCTAAGCTGTGCTCAGTTAAGGTCTCTGGCGGCGCCTTCAGTTCTAGCATGATTCAGAGTTTATTTGTACAATGGTGGCCTCACTCCTCAGAGGGGACTGCAACTAAAGGTGGAGGACACAAAAGAAGTCATCTAGAAGTGACACTGAAACATGTGGGAACATCGTCTCCACTTTTACACAACATGTAAAACAGAGCTTTTAGTAGCAGCCACTGAAATATTTTCAGCGCTCTCGGGTGGGATAAGTCGGCCAGGCTCGGCTTCGCTTCAAATCTTCACACACCGGGTTTGTGTTTGCCGATTTCGGCATTCTGAATAATGAAGTGTGCCTAGTGTATTTTTGAGATTATAGTGAGATTTGCTATAAACGCTTTGCAAATATCAGGAAACACTAATACAGATGCCTTAGAGAAAGTGAGATGCCAGCACTGCCGCAGGGAGGAGAAACGTTACACTGCTGCTTCCCTGAGGTTTCCTTGGTACAGCTAAATCCGTCCGTCCCTCTGTCTGTCCGTCTGTCCAACTGTTCAACACACACTCAAGTGCCACCCTATGACCATCTTCCTGGGTGTCAGGAATAGAGCAGGAAACAAGGAAAAGGCTATTGCATCCTGGTGCAGGAAAAAGGCAACACTCCGTAGTTAAGAGAAATACAGAATCGGGGAATTAGAGACGCTACGAAGGGAAACAAAGCAAGGTGACAGGCTGGCGGACGGGGCGACTGCAGCAGCGACAACCGGCTCGGAGGTGATTCTTAGGCAGAGAATAGAAAAGAGGACACTGTAAATTCTCTCTCCAGGTACTCGCGGAGTTTTACAGATTTTAAAAAGTAGCATCGCCCATGCAAGGTACTCAGCAGCTCAAGGGAGACCCTGAGCTTATTCCACCCATGCTCGCGCTCTCAAATGCAGCACCACGAAGGGCACCGGTGCTCCTGCGGTTGGGGCGCAGGTCTCACTGGGAGCCCCACACACAGGCTCCGCCTTCCCCCCTCTGCGCCAAGCCCTGCCACCATCCTGCACTTGTACCTGTTTCCTGGTACCTGGACCACATGAGGGCTTCAGATTCCACACGACAAACTCTGGCAATGTTTCTGTTGGGCACCAGACCTGCAGGCCCCGCCCTCAGGGGTGCTCCACAGGGGGTCCTCCGCGGTCAGTGCCACAGAGCCGGCTGCAAGGGGCTTGCAGGCTCCGCACCTGACAACGCCAGCTCAGTCTCACTTGGTGGGACAAGGAGGTGGAACTGTGGCCTAATGCGAAAAATTCTTCATGAAATTTCAACCGTGTCCTGAATTTTCTACCTTTCGCCCACATTTATTCCTTTATTCTACTTCTACATTTTTCTTTAGCTCTTACTTCCATTTTTCTTGTTAGTCAGTAAATCATCTCAGATACAAGCATAT
The DNA here is from genome assembly GCA_004027915.1 of Capromys pilorides. Lineage (NCBI taxonomy): Eukaryota > Metazoa > Chordata > Mammalia > Rodentia > Capromyidae > Capromys > Capromys pilorides. The sequence goes on from PVKN010031875.1 coordinate 9,615, forward strand.
AAAATTATTTTTATAGTTAAATGTTAAGTAATTTTTAATTATATTAAATGAAAATTAAGTAATTATATTAAATGAAAATTAAGTAATTTTTAATTATGAAAATAATTTTATAATTAAACTAAAATTATTACCTTAAAATACCAATATCTTTCAAACCGGTCTTTTTTTATTTTTTTTTAGGGAAGGGTCTACATAATGTTCTGGATCTTACTACTAGATTGAACCTGTGATCTGCCTGTTTACAGCCTCCCAAGAGCTGAGATTACAGGCACGGGTGCCACCATGCGCAGTCCCAATTGCTATCTCAGCACACACCAGGGGAGGGCCTGGCATGGCAGGCCCAGGGATCAAACCTCTGGCCCCTGCACCTTTTCAAACTGTTTTGATTCATTAAATATGGACTTGACCCAGCAACCAGGCCCAGGGCTGAGTGAGATCCTCCTGGCCTGCCGGAAACTCATTCAACCCAGCAACAAAGCCCAGCATTTGAGTAGAACTTCATCCACCAGACAGGCCCAGTGTGGAAAACTGCCACAGAACTCCCTACAGAGAGACTAGAGTTCAGATCCACCCAGCTGATCCAGGAGCAGGACATCTTGCCAGCGTGGCACAGCAGGTTCACCCCCAAGGGCTGCAGCAGGAAGAAGTGGAGCTCAGCAGCCAGACCCAAGCCACACCCACCTGCACGAGTTTTAACTTGGTAGATCCAGCTCTATACCAAAGGTCAGAAGGCAGGGCTATACAAAATAACAAAGAGAAGGAACAAAATGCACTCTCAGGCCCTGAGCCCACCCAGAACAAATACAAGAGACAATAGCATAGAAGAAAGTGTAAGTCATACACCTGAGGTCTCTGAAACAGTAGCATCTGAAGTAAAGAAAAATCTGCAGAAGGGCATAGAGGAAATCAGATCAGAAGCAATTTCTGAAGTAAGAAAAGGAATAATACCTACAATAAAAGAAGTACTAAGTGCTTCTATAAAAGACACTGATAAAAAAATAGAGGAGAATAGAAAAATGATGGAATCCTTGAATGAGCAATATAGAAAGTAATAGGATGCATGAAGCAGGTTCAAAGTGCTATACAGGAACTTAAAACTTCAATCACAAACTGGCAAAGCCACTCCAATGAAAGCGAAAGTAGAATTTCAGACTTTAAAGACACCATTGCAGCTAGTGAAAAGATGAGAAAAGATCTCTTAAAAACAACTAGGATGCAAATAATAATAATAATAATAATAATAATAATAATAATAATGTAACATCTGCAAGGCAAGGCAAAGGTAAACAATGTAAGACTAACAGGCATCAATGAGAAAGAAGAAGTCTATACAAATGATATAAAGTGAATATGGGTAGAATAGCAGAAAACTTCCCAAATATGGGGAAACAATTTGACATACATATAACTGAAGCATATAGAACTCCAAATGGCATCAACTCAATTAAAACCACACCCAGACATGTAATAATCAAGATCCCAGAAATTCAGCACAGGAACAGTATACTAAAGGCCACTAGAGAAAAGAAACAGATCACATTTAAAGGAAAACCCATTAGAATAGTGGCAGATTTCTCTTTATAAACCATCAAGTCAAGAACAGCATGGAGCAAAGTACTTCAACTCTTGCAAGAAAACAAATTCCAGCCCACACTGCTATACCCTGCAAAACTCTCAAGTTCAGTAGAGAAGTGAAATACTTCTGTGACAAAGAACAATTAAAGAATTTCATGATGACAAAGCCAACCTTGCACAGTTTAGTAAAAGATATTCTAGAGAGGGATCAAAATGACCACAACTCCATGAAGGAGAATGGAAAGAACCCACCAAGTAGGGCAAACAATTAAATGCAGGAGAAAAAGAGGTATACGAAAGCAGTCTCTCAACTATTCTTTTGTATGCAGCAGCAGAATATGTCTAACAGCATATTTTACGAATGGACTTCTCCTGCACCCTACGGGTCATGATTCTGTCTGGCTCTACCAGGTGGATATCAAAGAAATAACAGTAGCTCAGTCTCACAAGTAACACCTGGCCACTAGTAAGCGTCATGGATACTGTCCATGTACACGACATACTAGAGGTTTGTGCGACATCCTATCACCAAACTGTTAGAAGTTCTGGTCATATATTTGCCGTTCCAGTATTTATGTTATGTTTTATTCTAGGTAATTCTTTACTACCATTGAAATTTTTTCTTAGTTGATATCTTTGTATATATTAACCTATTCAAATACTATGTGAGTACTCTGAATAGATTACAGATTCATACATATGATAT
>PVKN010031876.1:0-12390 GCA_004027915.1 Capromys pilorides
ATTTTTTTTTTTTTTTTTTTTTTTTGGGCTAGGTCAGGGTGCCTTAAGGGCAGATCTGGTGCAGCTTGTAGAGGTAGGGATTGAACCATGGTCCTCTGTGCCTAAATTTGCCCAAGCAGGCACTTTAAACAAGTGAGCTAACCCACAAGCCCAGGAATGAGATTATTTCATTATCTCCTTATATATTTGTTTTCCAAAAGGGAAATTGCAGAGCTGTATAATTCAGGACAGTTCACATCCTAGAACTTGCTCCCAGTTCAGCCCCCACCTGCTGGTCATCGCTAGCTCCTCCAGCTACAGGTCCCTTATTTCGCATATGAGAAAGTAGTGTGTAAGTAGTGGGATGCATGGAAGTATCTGTAGTCTCATTGTATTAGATGAAAAATCAAAAATGGCAGTGTTTTGTTTTGGCAAATGTAAAAGAGCCTACAAAAGAAATTACTCTTAATTGTGAAGACTCATAAAGATGGGCCTTGAGCCCACAGTCCTATATGGTAGCCACTTGCCACGCGTGGCTGCTGGGCACTTAACATGAGGTAAGAGTCACAGTTGAAGTCTGTATGAGTATCACATCAAATTTCAGACATTTAGTAAAAAGTAAAAATAAAAAAGGTGAGATAGCTCGTTAATATTTTTATACTGATGGGGGCTGGGGAGATAGCTGAGTAGAGTAAGTACTTGCCTGGCAAGTACAAGATCTTGTGTTCGATCCCTGATACCAAAAAAAAAATTATACTGATTTTAGGTTGAAATAATATTTTGGATATATTGGATTAAATACAATGTGTTTTAACAATTAATTTCATCAATTTTTAAGCCTTTTTAAAATGTGACTATCTGGAAATTAAAAATTGTACATATGCCTTAGACTTGGGGGTTGGCCTGTGCACTCATTAGCAGGAACTCGCAGGAGTGAGGATGCTGTGACTTAGGTGTAATTAAGGGTCATCTTGGGGCAGAGCAGTGATCAGCGGCATGGGACTGCGTGCTGAAGCTTCATAGTCATGGCTTAAAGAGAGCTGTTGCGCTGAGGTGATTCGAGTTTGCTGACTCAGGCTGATGCACGATTGCTTAGGTACAGTGAGTCACCGCATCCCCTGCTGTGCGATTGCAGGGTGGCAATGAATATCAACCTCTGCTCTCTTTCTGTCTCTCTGTTTAGGTTCTATGCCCGGGACTCGGGGCTGCTCAAGTTTGAGATCCAGGCCGGCCTGCTGGGCCGCCCCATCAACCACACAGTGCGGCGCCTGGTTGCCTTCACTTTTCATCCTTTTGAGCCTTTTGCCATTTCCGTACAGAGGACTAACGCAGAGTACGTTGTCAACTTCCACATGCGACACTGCTGCACGTAGGGGCCTCATCCCGGCCAGCCTGCCTGCCTTGCAGGACTTTGCCCGCTTCTTTCCGTGGACTTGGGCAGAAGTACTCCCTGGCCACCCTGTGGTTCCAGACTGTCCTACCAGAGAAAGGAGCGAGGGGCTCCACCTAATGCGACTTGGACTGTGAAAAGAACTACTGTCAGTCAATTTAAGGTCCTCTTGTCTTTCCCTGTGGGAATGCTCAGCATTAATTAAATCCACTTCATTTTTGTTTAGTTGGCATTGCATTGCCGTGGAGATAAAAGCATTACACTTTTGCCTCCTTCATCTCACTTCCTTGGCATTCTGGTTTACAGCCGGAAGCAGGCAAATCTTTACACACGAGAGCCGTGTACGTTCTGTCCTCTTAACCCCTAAGCAGGGCTATCTTTATAAGAAAAAATTAAAGCCTTGGTATTTTCTTACTAAAGTATATCCCATGTGAAGCCTCTCTCATGTTCCTGTGGCACCGATGCTTTTTGAGTCTTTGGGTTCCAAACAGGACTGGAAGAGATGGCAGCTGCTCCTGAGAGCACTGAGTGGGGAGTGCCAGCACGGATGACAGTTATCTGCCACGATTGCTCCCTTCCCGAGGGTTTTCGCCTGGTAATTGTCACAGCTGGGGGAGCGTGGAGTAATTGCACAGTCTCATGTGGAAGCATGTGCGAGTCGGCACCATCTGTGTCAGGCAGGTGGGAGATGGAGCGGCCCTCTCTGGCCATAGCAGAGACGAGCGCTGTGTGGCACGTACCGTCCTGTGGGTAGGGGGAGCTGCCAAGCTCCAGGTGTCCCTGAAGAGGTCAGGCCAGTTGTCCTGGGATGGTTCAGCTGCTCCAGCTGTCCTACAGATACCTGCTGGCCTTCAGCCCTCATCCTTTTGTTCCACTCTCAGCCAGTCCCTTCCAGGATGCTTGTCAGAATGTTGATGTCTCATCAGCATAATGAGTCCTCCAGCAATGTACATAGTCTGCTTGTTTAGCAGCATCTGCCCTTGGAGGCAGTTTTGAGTTGTTGGGTTCCAGAGTAGGCTATGAAAGGAGCTATGGATGCAAACAGCTGGAGGCCTTATTCCCTCCTCTGTCTTGACTTCCTTTGGGCACAGAAGGTGTGCTATAAGACACTGAGCCCCCAAAAAATAATTGTGCTAATTTCATTTTCTTCAGTACCAAACAGCTAAATGCATTCTCTCAGCCTGCAATGCCAGAGCTGAGCACCTGCTATGAGTCAGGTAGACACGGTTAGGATGCTAGAGGGATCATTGTAATATGACTTAGTAAAAGCTCTACTAGTGACTGAGTGCACTGGAGAGAGAGAAGGCGAGGCAGAGAAGGAGGGGTATCCAGGGAAGGGACACTGCACCTGGGTGAAGGGAAGTGTGGTGCGTCACCCAGCTTGAGGCTGTTTAAAGGAGAGGCTTACAAAGGCACAGAAGCATGAACAGGACCACAGGTCGCTGCGGTGGATAATAAGGCCACAGCATAAGCTGGCCTTGGGGGACGGGCAGGGAGATGTGCCTGACAGGCAGGCTGGGGGGAAATCATGCAGAGTGGTGATGTACACAGCGCTAGGGCGTTATGTAGAGGGAGGTGTAATGGGAAGTTCACACGGGTGACTGACAGCAGGGTGGAGAGTGGTTCTGAGGGAAGAGACTGGAACGAGGAGGGAAAATCAGTCAGGTGGTCACACAGAGAACAGGAGGCCTTGGGTCATGTTGCTGGTCCTGAGGAGGATGAAACACTCTGGAGGTCATGGCAAATGCAGGGTCCCAAAGCTTGGGGACCTAATTGTGTGTTAATATCACTGTACCTCTCATTGTCATGGGAGTTTCATCAGTGAACAGCTTTTCCTGTATAAAGCACTTTGCTTCAGTAAGTACCTGAAGACTTGGCAGAGTGGGAGGTTTCTTGGGCCCCAGAACATTCTGGCCCTTCTTCTTATGAGCTGTTTGTCGGTGACTCGGTTACTTTTCTCTTGCTGGGACAAATACCCAACACTCAAAATGAAGGAAAGGTTAATTTAGTTCACAGTTACTAGAAGTTTCAGTTTATACTCAGCTGGCTCCATGGCAGAGGGCGACGGTTCATGGTGGCGGAAGGCAGCAAAACAGCAAGAGCAAAAGGGTGGAGAAGCAGCAACAATGGCGACAGAGAGCAAGTCTGTCTCCCTTAAGTTGCACTCAGGATATCCACCTCAGGCTGGGTGTAGTACTCACACCCACAATCCCAGCATTTTCTCATGAGTGAATCACAAAATCTAGAAGTCTGTCCCATGACTGCATGAGGCTTTGCGGGACAACTAATACAAACCATAACAGTTGGCCAGCTGGCTTCCTTAGTCTTTCTGAGACTTAATTTGTGCTTCCTTCCACTTTAGTGCCACATTCCCGGGTCATAGCTCCCATCTCCTGTCAACTCTGCTGCCCAGCACCTTCTCCCTTGCTTGTGGTGTCCCAGCGCAGCTCTTACTGGGACAGTAGCTTCTGAGTCAGTTGTCACCCACCCTCAGGGCTGCCCCTCTTTCCTTGTCCTGGGAGCATGGCTTACTCTGTGGCCCTCCTTGTAGTCTTCCTTAACTTCCTTGCTGCTCTGCCTCCGCCGCACACATTTGGGAAGACCGCAACTCTGCTTGTCTGGGAATGCCTGAAGGTTGCTGCAAACCATGTCTGTGCTTAAATCCTTGAGTGCAGACCTGAGATGGGCACTCGGCCCTGCTGAGCATCCGCACATATGTTTCTGGTCCGTTTACTTTCCCATATCCTGAAATTGCTCTTTTCTCAGCTGGTCACCTCATACCTCCTTTTGGGCAGAAATAGAAATAGTCAGAGAATTCTTTTCCCTTTACTGTATGTGCCTGTTGGTCGTAACTATCATCTTGACTGGGTTAAGAGACTCCTGGAGAGGCAGTTGGATTAAGAGGTGCCAACCCATAACCTGGATGAGTTATCCCCCTGACCAGCTCACAAGTTGGATGGGCCAGTAGGAGGTAGAGCTTCATGGGAGGAAGTGGGCTGGGGGCTTGGCCTTGGGCTCTGTATCTGGTCCCTGCCCTCTTTCTTTTTGGCTCCCTGCTTCCCAGTTGCCCTCAGCTGAGCAGCTTTTCTTCACCATACACTTCCACTGCACTGACTTTCTGCCTGGGAGCCCCTGCCCGTGGGCTGGCATCTTATGGCAAAGGTAAGCTCTTCTTTAACGGCAGTATTTTGTCCTGGCAATGGAAAGCTGACTGTGTGACTTGCATTTGTATGTTTCCTATTTCAGGGAATAAAATATCCCTGCTTCTCTGAAACACCACACCCTCTACCTGGCCACTGAATTCTGCCTCCTTTTGACATTTCAAAAAACTATAAACTTTGTTCCTAGGGTTATTTTTCTTTCCTGCATGGACTCTCTTGTGATGGGTCATCCCCCTGCAGCACGCATGCTATGTGCTTGCTGCCACTGCTCTAAGACATTGGTTCGTAGCTTCCTGCTGTGGGCTTCCCTTGTTTTCAGTGACTGTTTCTTCACAGCAAACGTTTGCAGAAGAGTTGTCTACATGTTTTCACTTCTGTGTCCCTTTTTACCATAACCCACATTTAGAGAAGTTTCTGTCCTCAACATTCCACTGAAACTGTAGTTTTATCTGGCTCTTAATTCAACCTCCCAGTGTTAGAGAGAATTTCCATGAAACTCATTGATGCTAGGACTCCTGTTCGGTCTCTGTATGATTCGTGACTGTCCCATAGCCTCTTGCAGTCATGCTTGAGTTGTCCTGAGTGGTCTTTATTTGGTGGGGAAGAGGGGCACTGAGGTAGTAGTTTAGGCTGTGAGTAGAGCTCAAACTTGTGGACATCCTCCTGCCAGAGCTTCCCAAGTGCTGTGATTACAGCATGCATGGGCCACCACTCCTGACTTGGCCCGAGTATTTCTTATAATTGTGAGAATTTTACTAAAATGGGAGATAAAGCACTCAGCCCAGAGCATCTTTGACCTATGTTAAGTTTTCAGTTCCTACAAGTGTTTATGTTTTATTCCTAAAAGATTTAACATACCTCTCAGTAAATTCTGGTACCTTCTCTCCACAAGTGCATAATGAATTTCAAAAATCTTCGGGAAAGCAAGTTCTTTGGAACCAAAATGTTTCAGCACAACAGGAGCAGACTTCCGGGGCTGCGTCTCTGGTATCTGAATTCCCTGAACCCTCCTCACTTCCCTCCTGTGCAGACAGCTTTATGTCAGTGTCCGAGCATGGCTGCCGTGGACCTTTGAGAGAAGGGCTCCATTTAATATAGCAAATCTCTTTCATTCAGAGCCCTCACACAGCACAGTATAAATGAGTGAAAAGCCTAAATTAGATAATTTTTAAAAGACTGGTAGCTTCATTATTTTCAAGTACACAGAGTAACTTAAATTCGGCAATGAAGTGTTCCATTGTAGAAGCCCTTAGGGACATTCTTTAATGAGTAGATTATAATTATTGGTAATCAGCATAACGGTCCTCTGCAAAGCGTGCTTGGAAAGCAATTGAGCATATTAAGTGATTTTGATGTTCCAGGGGCAATTTTGTTTACAACATTAATTTGCTCAATATATCCCCTTTATGACTATAACCCTCCGTAGTTTAAAAAGGAAAATTCTAAAGGCTATCTCCATCACACAACATTTGATTACCCTTGTAGGAGGCAGAGAGATGCACAGCAGGACGGGGCTTTATGCCTGATGGCCTCACAGAATTACAGGAACAGCTCTGGCTTGGGTGCGAGGTCTGGCGCAAGCCCTGGCCCAGTCCACTATAGTTTGTGACTATTGGCTTATTAATAACTGAGTCTCAGTTTCTCCTCTGAAAACAGGAATCAATTTTTCTACTTTACAGGATTGATGTGAACACAAAATAAGTATTAAGGCCCTTTAGATAGTAAGTACTCAATAAATGCTAGTGGTCTTCTTCCTTTCATCCAGTATGGGAGCTTCCCCTGTTTCTTTATTGTCTCAGATACAGCTTAAAGCCCCACTAGTTCTTCAATTCCTGGTGACCAAGTGACGTAACCTTGACCCATCTTCAACCCAAACCCTAGCCACCCACCAAAGACAGGCTCTGTCTTGACCTCTGTCTCCACCTACTCCAGGCTGAGACAACGAGAGCATTCCTAACCCTCTTTGTGGCCTTACTCATTGGTTTAAGGGGCTTTGTTCCCTTGTAGTGTTGATGATCTTACTGATAGCTTGGAGTCACGCTGAGCAGTTTATGCAGGAAGGTACTGGCATGTCATCAGTTCTGAGAAGCATTTTCTAAAACGTGGAGTCTGTCTTCACATTGATGTCTTCTCAGTGCCAGCCAGGCAACAGTTATGACATAACTGTCCTCATCACTTGTTCAGTGCCCACTGGGCCTGCCCTTTCCAGTGCCAGCACTGCTGTGAGTTATGTGACTGTAGGTGCTGCGGGTGTTCCCAAAGGCTGTGTTATGATGTGATATTAGAGCAAAAGGTTATCTTGCACTCAGAAAGGCGCAGACAGAGCCTGTGCCCAGAGGGTTGATGCTGATGTTAGTGAAGCATGCACTTTCTGTTGGAGGGATGAACGTGAGGCATCCCTCATGCAGCACAGCATAGCATGTGCTTGTCGGAATGAAGAACCATAGACCGGGCTAGTAAATGGTATTTTACTGACATGCTGAGATGGGTACAAAAGGATTGAGGATTAAGCCCCAACATGGCAACAAGATGGAGAAACAGTGAGTCCCACCCCTTAGAAAAAAAATGGAAGGTTTGATGCAGTGAGAGCCCTAGTGTGACCAATTCCTGCAAAGCAGAGGACTAACCATGGAGGTGTGAATCAGTTTGTCAGAAACTTGCTGCCGACTTTGAGCAGGAGCTGATGAGCTTCCAGGGACAGGTGATCTAATATAGGAAAAAATGAAATGACCCTGGGAGTTCTTCAGTAGGCCTTGAAATCTAAAAGAGGCCTAATATACTATTTGAAAAAGTATGCTTTAAGGGTACTGAGATTTGTCCTCATCAGGTCTAAGACAAATGATGGAAGAAGCCTGTGGCTTAGGAAGGCCCCACAGGGCCCAACCGGAAGCATCTGGCCTGCCTGTTTGAAGGGAGCAAGAGAAAACAGGCAGGAGCCTTTACTGTGGTGTGTACAGGATGGGATGAGTAAGCAGTATATACCTGAACAATTCTGGTAGGCTTCAGGGTATAGAAATTGTCCCCGGCAGTCTGGTACCTGGCCTTGAGGTGATCTGGTCCAGGAAGAAGGCCCCTAAATGGGCCTTGAGAGTGTGAGCTCTGATCCATTCCCATAATTCTATGAAAGCCTTGTTGGTGGGGGAGTGTCTTTATCCCTAGGAATGAACAAACCCTCCCCTGCCCTTGGGGGGTCAGTCCCTCCAGAATCAGCAAGGCCCCAAGAAGTGAAAGCATCAGGAAATAGAGGCATGGCAAATATAGCACAAAGATAATTGCAGGGAATAAGAAAGCGTTACCCTGGTTTAGCTGTCTGGGTTTCTTTCTCTTGGTAGCACCTTATGGCAGTCAGCCTCCAAGATGGCCGCCATGATTCCACTGCCTGCATTCCTGCTATTATGTAGTCCTCTCCCACAATGCATCAGGGTTGGTCCCTATGACCAATAAACACACAGGAAACCATGGCGTGTCACTGTCAAAGCTGGGCTTCTACACCCACCCAGCCCCACTTAAATTACTCACTGCCAAGTCACAGGGACCCTCAGGCAAACTTCTGGAAAGACTCTTAACAGCCATGTGGGGGAGACATCTGAGAATCTATCCTCCAGTGCCAGCTGAGCATCCGGATGCCTGAGCCACCCAGAAGCCCTAAACCGCAGCCGACCTGCCCAGCAGCTCCTGACTGGGGGCTCTGAGAACTTGTGTGAGGTGTCAAATGTTTTGAGCTGTTTGCTTTGGAGGTAATTTGTGGTTTGCATAGTATAAAACCCACATAAATAGTGGTGCATGTTTTGTAATATGGCATCTTTTTTTTTCTTTGTCTTTTTGAGACAGGGTCTCGCTATGCTTGAGCTCACTTTTGTAGCCTAAGCTGGTCTCAAACTCATATTGATCCTCCTGCCTCAGCCTCCCAAATGCTGGGATTTTAGGTGTGTGCCACCATGCCTGGCTCTGGCATCTTATATTTGAAAAGTACAGGATTATCTTTGTTTTGTAGATAAGAAAACTGACCTCAGGGAGATTAAGCACGTTGCTCAAAATGATATTATTAATTAATGGCAAGTACACATTTGTACAGGCTGGGTCAGAATTTGTTTACATTCAGAATTTATGTGGAACTAAACTAGTATACTATTGGTTATCAAAAACATTAGTTGCTGGTGCGTACCTGCAATCCTAGCACTCAGAAGGTTGCGGCAAGATTGTTGTGAATTTGAGACCAGCCTGGACTGCAATGTGAGCTCAAGGCCAGCCAGAACTGCACAGCACTGTGTCTCAAAAATAAACAAACAAACGAATAAATGGCTAGTTGATATATTTGTGTTTGTATATCTGTCTATCCCCTTCTCATACAGAATGATGCAACAAAGCTGGCATCTTTTATTAAAGTGATATTATTCCACATGCTTTCTCATTCTTCTGAATGTTAGCTTATTTGTTCATTCATATGTTAAACATTTGTTGAGCATCTTCTAAGTGCCAGAGATTAGGAATATAAGAATGTGCAGGGGCCAGAGAGATAGCTCCGTGGCACAAGTGCCTGCCTGGCAAGTGCAAGATCGTGAGTTCAAACCCTGGACCTGCACAAAAAAAAAAAAAAAAAAAAAAAAAAAAAAAAAAAAAAAAAAAGAAAAAAGAATGCGCACACAGCCAGGTATAGTAGCAAATACCTTTAGTCCTTGGTTGTTGAGGCAGGCAAAAAGTCAAACTCATCCTGGAGAACTTATCAATACCCTGTATCAAAAATAAAAAAAATACAAAATAAAAAGTGCTGGAGATACAGCCCCATGCCGAGCTCCTAGGTTGTCCTTGTTAATTAAATAAAAACTTGAGTGAGTGAATGAGTGAATAGATAAAGCCACTTCAGTTTCTTTCTTTCTTTCTTTCTTTCTTTCTTTCTTTCTTTCTTTCTTTCTTTCTTTCTTTCTTCATCTTTTTGAGACAGGGTCTCACTATGTATGCAATTCAGGCAGGCCTTGAGCTCACTTTTGTAGCCCAGGCTGGTCTTGAACTAGCAGCGATCCTCCTGCCTCAGCCTCCCAAGTACTGGGATATAGACGTGTGCCCACCATGCCCAGCACCACTTCAGTTTCTAATCTGATAGTTTCCAATATCCATCACCCTCTTTCTTGAAAAGAAGAAGCCCTTGCCCTCTCCAGCTCATCTGTTTCAGCATCAGTGGGGAAGGCAGCTAACCCATCTCTGCGTGGAGAGTTGGCAACAAAGAGATGAACGTTGGGGTGTTTTTGTGTAGAAGCCACTGTTGGTCCACGTGCTGTCCCAAGAATCTGATGCTGGGGCTCTGTCCCTGCACCTGCAGTGCCCTGTGGGAGGGCTGTTTGAACCAGCAGCCCAGCAGCAGTGCACCTCAGCTCTGGAGAGCAGAAGGGGGCTGTGGGCCCCAGGCAGTTGGGCTCCCTCTGTCCTGGAGCTTCTGCTTCCTGAGGACAGAGATTTGGTCTCCAAATCCTGTTTTTCTTCTAAACATATTAATTAACTTCCTAGGATTATAAGAAGAGACTGCCTCTTAGTTTTAATTAATTGTTGAAGGAGCAGAGAGGAGCCTATATTTCTAATTAAAGAAAGAAAAAGTTGAAGAATGGGAATATTCCAAATAGGCTCCAAGAAGCAAAGAAAAGTAATTTTTAACTCCTGTTCTTAGCCATACTCTTTCAAAAGTTTTATTTGGGTTATTACTGGATCTACTGGCCAGGAGGAATGTATTCCTCCAAATAAATTTCTTCTAGGTTGTTTTCTCTTAAGATCAACACTTTTCTATTTTATAATGTCATTTAGTGTATTTTAAAAAATAAAATTTGTCTAAAAATTATTTTGATTCACAGGATAGGTATGGGTAAGTCATGTGACCTAGTGGGCACATGAGGACTTTGAGAGGAGTTTCTTTGAAAAGTAAATTAATGGTGTGGTTTTGGGAAAATGAACAGAGTATAAATTTTCATGTTACAAACTTCAGAATTTGAGAAAACATCTCCAGTGAGGTTATAAAGACAAGCGAGTCATACTTGGGACCCATCCCCTCGAAATCTTGGAGGGACATGAAATTTCTTGGTCGTTGAGGCAGGGATGGGTGGTAGAAGGCTGGAGAATGTTGTGTTAAAATAGTGTAGAATTTCATAAAGAGGCAGAATGAGAAAAGCTGGAGCAGCATTTCTAAGGGTCTCATGATAAGGACTGCGGGAGGGGCAGCAGCAAGGGCCAAGTTCAGAAAAACATGAGGAACACAGAATAGACCTGTGATAGTTGCAGTGCCACTGTCTCTGAGATTTCTGTGTCATTTTGTAGTGAAGAATTTCTTCTCAGGAAGGCAGGAGGAAAAATAATTTTTTTTTCTTCCAGGACTGGGGTTTGAACTCACATGGAGCTATCTTCCCAGCCCCTGTATCTTCTTTTTTTTTTTTTTTTAACTTTATTTATTTATTTATATTATGGCTCACTCAGCCCGCCTTGGGGGTGGGGTTGGTGCAGCGTGTGGTGCCAGAGATTGAACTGCGGTCTCTGAGGTTGCCTAAGCTTGCCTAAGCAGGCGCTTTAGACCACTGAGCTATCTCACCAGTGAAAAAGTCCTATAAAAAGGAATACTTACAAATAAGAACCAATGCATGGTTCTTCACATGTCAGCTAAAGCCAAATGTCAAATGACAAACCTTTATCAAACAGTTGATTTCCTTTGTAAAGTCATTTTATAAATATAAAATATGAACCATCTAAAAGAAAACATGAGTGAAGAATATGATGAGCATGGTGTTTGGAGGGAAAATAAAATTCATGTGACCAGCAATTATATGAAAGTTCCCTATAGTATTTATTTCCCACCTTTCAGATTAGCAAAGATTAAAAATGTTTGCTGACCCAACAGTGGTAAGTGCATAGGATGCTGCCACTCACTGTTGCTATGAGAATATGTTGCTTCAGACTTCTTTAAAGAGCGAAAAACAGTACGATAGCAAATGTACATAATGTTTAGTGGAATTAGAACCTAGCTCAAAACATATCAAGGAAAACATTTGGGAATGTGAACAAGATGTATGCCCACTGCAATATTTTCATTACGAAAAAGCAAAGACTATTCAATGTGCATCAGAAGAAGACAGGCTCAGTAAGTCATGAAACATCCATAAAATGGGGTCTGATACAGCTGCTAAAGATAATGGGACGAATCTGTACATGTTTGTTTGGAAAGCTCAGGTGTATTAGTTGAAGAACTGCTCAGTGTGGCGATTTTTATGTAAGAAGTGAAAATCGACGGCCCTCTGTACTGAAGCTGAAGTCAACATAGATACAAGCAGATAGAAGCTCTCCGAATTGCAGGAAAGCTGCAGGAGGCCACGTAGCTCTGTAAAACAGAGCTGGAAATACGGAAATAGAGACATTTACTACTTAGCTTATTTTTATCTTTGCGTTTTTTTTTATTTTTTTTTTTTTTACTATGAGTGCATTAGAAAAACTTTTAGAGTTAAAATTTTTTTAAATTATAGGGTGGAGGATTTAGCTCAGTGGTAGAGGGCTTACCTATCATGCATAAGACCCCGGGCTATCGCCTCAAGAACTGTGTATATAAATATAATTGAATTTAGCATTTATCTATTTCTGAGTGTAGTCTACAGTTCAGTAGTGTTAGGTATATTCACAATTTTGTACCACCCATCTTTAGAACTTTTATTTTCTTGGTTTTGGAGGCTGGGCTAAGTAAGTAGTCGGCCACTAGTGCTGCATGATCAGTCTTGCAAAACTGCCCGGTCCCCTGCCAGCTGCCCTGTTCTGGTGACCAGCATTCTATTTTCTGTCTCTGGTTTGTTTCCTCTATACCATATATAAGTAGAAGCCCACAGTATTTGTCCTTTA
>PVKN010031877.1:0-12365 GCA_004027915.1 Capromys pilorides
ACCTCAATAAATTATTTCTTTTTAATAAATTAGTTTTCCAACAGTCTTTAACATACAGTTGAGAACAAACTGCTAGAAAAGATAGCATCTACAAAAACGTGGCACCTCCTTCCTGAATTTTGAAATTTAAAAATCTACCTTTTCTGCCATACGCCAGCCGATTGATGTTGCAGTTGTTTGGCATGAGGTTCACTTTTTTGCTTAAAAACTTTTGCTGATCTTTCACTCAACTGCAATTCCCTATAACCTTTCAGCCAATAGTTTTTCAAGGGATTTATTATTTTATCATAGAGTAAAAATAAGAAATCTACTTAATTTCAATGAAATTGCTGCCTTGAATCTCAAATCTACTGATTAAAATGAACAAGCAAAAGTCTATGTAGCTCACTGACTTGTACTTTTTGGGACTCACAACTCGTCCAGGCCCAGCACCCACTCTGGACATGCACAGGTGCTTTCTTGAAGCCTTCGCCTCCCCATTCACAAAGCGGTAGAAAAACTGCCAGATGCCGCAAGCTAGATTTGAGGCTTCCTTAGCCAACAGTCACCAAGTATTTTAGTTGTCAAGGCCATGTCATTTCCAAAAATCAGGAATATTATTATATGCCTCATAATAAAGTTACACAGTATTGAGAGCTTCTATTATCAAGGCCTGGCTCAGTTTCTGATGGAAACAACAAAAAGTATCAAACCAAAATTATGGAAAGGAAACAAAGGAATAGGTGCCAGGGGCTAGGTATTTGATGTGGTCATTATTTATAGTGGTATGAAAAATCATAGTAACTGGGAATAAGTCTAACAAATACTTTTTAACAGATTTCTAACAAATATTGGCATTAACGACTGCAGTTGAGATTTATCTCTGATTTGTGCTCTTCCACACAGGATTTTACAATGCTACTGTAAGTAGCAGTGTTCTGTATAATTTAGTTTTATTGTAATACAAAAATTTTAGGCAAGCACACAGGAAATGAAGCCCACTATTTCACTTTAAATGAAAAGTACCTCTACTGTCCTCTGGTTTCTATTCTTTGACATCAAAAATGACTCTGAGACTGTGTATGGTGGCTCAAGCCTATAATCCCAGTGCTTGTGAGGCTGAAAACAGGAGAATCACTGAGTCTGATCTATATAGTGAGACTCTGAACACCTTGTAGACTCTGTACCAAATACTTAAAAAAAAAAATAAAAAGACTCTGGTTTCCAGCATTCAATTGGTAAGGCACACATACTCCTTTAAAGGATTACATCAAGAACGTGGCTGTAGGGTCAGGGAGACAGCTCCATGGCACAAGTGCCTGACTGGCAAGTGCAAGGTCATGAGTTTGAACTCTGGTCCTGGAAAAAAAAAAAAAAAAAAAGAATGTGACTATAGTTACCCTCTGTCCACAGTCTCATCACCACACTAAGACTATTAGCCTTGGGCATTGCAGTGGTCAGTCATTCTTTCTTTTTCATTTCTGTTAGAACACATTTGTAGTGCCTAATGTCCACATTCACCCTGTCGCATCAGTGCATGAACACAACACATCTGAATTCTTCTTTCGCTCCCTTTCCCTTCCCTCGCCCCATACCTTGCTTACCTTCCAGTTTAAGAAGGATCTATCTCCCTACATTCTTCAACTTTTATTTTGCTTTGTATTTATAACTTGAGCTTCTCATAAGAGAAATCATGATATTTAAGTTTTGTGACATCTATTTCACTTAACATTAAGGTCCGCGGTGTATCCATGTTTTTCCCTACAAATGACTAAAATTTTTCTTTCTTTATGGAAGAGTAGAGCCGGTAAGATAGCTCAGCAATCTCAAGCCTCTGCTTAGGCGAGCTTAGGCAACCACAGGGACCACGCGATTCGATCTCTGGCCCCACATCCTGCACCAGCCCCACTCCCAGGGCAGGCTGAGCCAGCCATAGCATAAATAAATAAAATTTTATGGAAGAGTAGTACTCTATGGTGTGTAAATATCACATTTTTTTATTCCTTCATCTACCAATGTGCATACAGGCCACATGCAAACTTTAGCTAGTACAGATTGTGCTGCTGTACATGTGGGTGTGCACGTGTAATATGATGTCTTTAATGCTTTTGGGAAGACCCCAGTATATTTTCTTTACTTGGCCTTCAGGGCAACACACCCTGATGCTGAGTTTCCTATGAGTTTTCCAGTTGTTCGTCCTTAGTTGTCTTTGCCGATTTCCCTCTGTTCCATAATCTCTTAGTGACCGAGAGCGCCTGGGTTTATTTCTTAGTCCTTTTCTCTTTTCTACGTGTACTCATTTCATCTGTGTTATGGCTCTGATGACCACTTGCATGCTAATAATTTCCAAATTTAACTCTCCCACGCTGCCTCTCTCAGAGAGTCTGGAATACGTGTCCACTTGCCTGTGAAATCCTTGCACGCCTGCCCAACGGTTGCTTCAGTCTCCTCAGTACCTGAGCTGAGCACTTGCTCTCTGCCTTTCTGCAGTAAAATCCACCAACCAGTACTTTCATGATAGGTCTCCTGGCTTCAACCTCACTTCCTGTGTTCTCCTCTGAATACAACAACCAAGCGATGGAAGCCATATTTTCCACTTAGAACCTTCCAGAAACCCTGATTTCATTTACTCTTGAAATCAGTTTCTTTGCTCCTGCATGCCTTGGTATTCCTCCTTGATAGATTACAGTCCCACTACTGATGCTAAATTATCATGACCCTGATCCAACACGGCTGAATCCCCAAAACAATAGATTATCTTCCCAATGACCACTTTCTCCTTCCCCATTGCAGCCCTGGATACAACTTCCTTTTACCTTTCCCACCCATTACTAAACTTGCTCCTCAAACTCTGTCCCTATCAAAAGTCCATAGAGTCTCATCCTCGCAATCTCAAGCCAGAATATCTGCCCATCTTCATGCCCGAAACCTTCTCCCTGTCTTCAGAGTTAATAAAGGCTTCCCCTCCTTCTTATTTCTATTTCTCTGCTGCACCGCCACCATGGCTATTGCATTAAAACCTATCACCCCTGAGACCCCCTTCCTTCCTCTGGAGCAACTTTGTTGTAGCCACATGCTTGCTTATTCTAGAACATTCCTGCTTCTTGCCTTAACCCTTTACCTAGTTGTTTTATCTGCTTGTAGTGTTCATTCTCCAAATGCTTGTTTGGCTGCGTTCTTCACTTCCTTCACAGCCTTGCTCAAATCCCAACTTTCCAGTGAAGCATCTCTGACCACCCTCACCAGTTGGTGCTTCTGTCCCACAGTATACTGCTCTGTCTCTTGTTCCTCCCTACCTAACACATTAAATAATTTGTTATGCTTATTATCCTTTCTCTCCTAGAGCTGTGTTTATCTTGATCACTGACATAATTCTCATAATATGCAGATATTTTTTGAATGAATGAGTGAATGCACAGCTTGTGGGTTACTATCATTAAAACATTTGAGCCAACTATAGTTCATAATTATTCTATTCCTCTATCAGCTCCTAACCTAATAGGAAAACTAATTTTTCTATATTGCTAAGTGAAAAATCATAAATTATAAGTGCAATTAAATTAATGCCTGCCTCATTTTAACTGTAGTACTCCAATAATAGCACAGAAAAGAATTGCAAGAAATAGGAATATATCATATTAAAAAGTTTCTTCTGGGGCTGGGGAGATAGCTCAGCAGAATAAGGGCTTACCTGGAAAATGCAAGGACCTGAGTTCAATTCCCGGTGCTGGAAAAAAAAAAGTTTCCTCTGAACAGTAAGAGAAACAACTAATAGTGAAGAAATGGCTTACAAAATGGGAGAAACTCTTTCTGAGCAATTCTTTCAATGGAGGAGTAAGAACTAAAACAACTTACCACCAAGAATATAATGAATAGGCAAACAAGTTGAGCAGACACTTCTCAAAAGAAGTATGAATGTCCAACACATTATGAAAACATGTTCAATGTCTTCAGCTATTAGGGAAATGTAAGTGGAAACTGTTGAGATGTCACTCACTCCAGTCATCAATACTACAAAAATCAATGAATGCTAGCAAGGTTATGGTGGGTAGTGGTGGGAGGAGCTCTTCTACACTGCTATGGGAATGTGAATTAGTTCAGCCATGATGGAAGTCACTATAGACGTTCCTCCAATAACTAAAGATAGAGCTGCCACATGATCCAGTGAGATTACACAGATACCCACATGCCTGTGTTTATTGCCACATAGGTCCCAATAGCCAAGATATGGAACCTGTCTAAATGCCCATCAACAGGTGAATGGATAAAAAAAATGTCTATCTGCCTGCCTGCCTGCCTGTCTGTCTTTCTATCTATTGATCTGGTGTTATGCAGCCATAAAAGGAACAGGATTCTCTCTTTTGCAGAAAAGTGGATTGAGCTGAAGACCATCACGTGGAGTGAAAGGAAGCCATACTCAGAACGATAAACATATCATTTTTCCTAATATTTGAAATCGATTGCAACATGAAAGGAAACTATTATTAGACAAGAAGAAAGTAATAAGGGGCAGGGTGAAAGGTGGGTAATAGGGGGATGGATGCAAAGTTATTCTACACATCAAACCCCCCAGCATGAAACTGGAAGAGGAGGGGACGGCAAGGGAGGTGATAGCAGTTAAAATGACCAAAGTATGTCATGTGTCATTGACATTACATAAAATAATGGAACCCATTATTCTATATAACCAATTAAAAAGTGAACAAAAATAAATGCTTGCATAAATAAATAGATAAATAAATAGTCATGATAGGCTTCTGTTAAACATTTGACAATTCGAGGATAATTTATTATCAACTGAGCACTATTAAGGCTTACAAAGAGAGTAAACATAGCGTAAGCTGCTAGTTGCGGAATAGCCCCAGGGGGCATTTGGAAAATGCCGCTGTAGCCTGAGGGAGCCTCTAGCATAGCCATGGAACACTCCCTCTCCTGGGCATAAGGAGAAGTTGTGAAAGAGAGTCTCAAGGGTGTTATGCTCAGATTGGCTCACTTCTGCTAAAAGAGGGTGCATAACCTGAGCTAGAGAAGAGAACACACCGCTCACACATTCCCGGCCAGAAGGTCTTATCTGAGGATCTTTGATGTCTTTGCTTATAATATTTTGATGAAAAGATTGGGAGAGGGACAGCAAGACAGCTCAGTGGGCTGAAGCTCCTGCTTAGGCAAGCTTAGGCAAGTGCAGGGACCTTGGTTCCATCCTTAGCACCACATGCAGTGCCAGCCCCATCCCCAAGGCAGGCTGAGCTGGGCATAGAGTCCGGGAGGGCACAGGGGCACACTCCCATAATCCCAGTGCTGGGGAGGCTGAAAGCAGGAGGATCACTATGAGTCTGAGCTGTGTAGTGAGACCCTACAACAACCAAATGTTAGTGTTTATATAGTATAGTTATTTCAATTATAGTATGCTTTCTAAATTTAGCTCGGTAGAATAAGCACTTGCCTGGCAAACGCAGAGTCCTGAGTTCAATCCCTGGTACCACAAAATAAATAAATAATAAATTTAGTAGGATGTAGAGCTAATGTTTTAGTAATCTTAACAAGATGAGATAAAATTTTGCACCTGGAAATACCAAATTTTTGAGCTTTGAAAATCACTTTAAATATGAAATTGCTATACACTTTGCTATTTCTCTTGACATTTGAGAATGAAAACTCATCAATTTTGGAGACATTCCAACTACATCATGATAGAGAACACTTGTGTCAGGGCAAAAAATGATTAGATGACATGGAAGAAAGGGATCACTGAGTCTTGGTGAGGTTTGGATCCTTTATGCTTTGGGAATCAGGGGAACCTTATGTAGATGCTTTCATTTTCTTTGGGAACTACTGTTAACAGTCTTTATGTTTTTGTTTAACTTGGTGTGATGGTGGCCAGCTCCGAGGATTCTGTATCAGTGGCATCATTTTATTTGAGCTATTCTGCTACCTGGTTCAATTGTGCGAGTCTGTCTCATGGATTCTCTCACACAGAAGCACAGGACTGTGAAGCACATAACAATGTGCCTAGGCTTTGAGCAGCGGCATCCACGAGCTCTTCAGTTTGTAAAGCAGTGGAATCTTTGATGCTAGAAATCATTGCACAGGTTGGCCTTGTGGTCTCATAGGAAAAAATGGACAACAATTTTTATATGCTGTTGGTATTCTACCTTGAACGAGAAAGCAACTATGGGTGGTCTTTGAAACAATACTCCTATTATTTGAAGAGCAAAAGGAAGCTTCTAGTTATTTTGATCTGAGTACTCCTTTCTTGATATACGAATTCCAAAAAATTAATGTTTGGAAAACTTACAGGCAAATATGGGTTGAGTTGGAATGAAGAGGCAAGAAAGAGGTTGCATGGACAGATAGTCCAGGTGTCCCAACAAGGGACATGCAAGGGGCCATGCTCAGGCACGTTTGCTCTTGCAGCGTTACCACCAGGCTTCCCACAAACCAGGGTGCATCTGCAATAACTCCTTCTGTCTAAAAGAATCCAGGCGAAATAGGTAATCTGTCCCTTCCTCTCTAAGCTGACCTTGGCTTGTTTGGGGGTGAAGTTAGCAGGCCAGCTTGATGTCCAGAGGCATCATTCACAGGTTGGGGCACTGCTGAGTTGGAGGAGGGCATTTCGCAGTCTCAGTCCCCTAGTGTGGTCAGTGGAAGTTGTTGACCTCCCTTCAATCATCTGTTCAGCATGCCTTAGAGGAAAAGAGGCAAAAGCTTTGAGTATTCCTTTGGGACTAAAATCCTCCATGGAGTAGCTCAACCACAGAAGTTGCTTTAGTCATGTGTTCCTTTCTGGGACACAATACACAACACCTGCAGTTTAAAAGAAGGAGAGTTTTATTTGGCTGGTGATTTCAGCCCATGCTCTCCTGGCTCTGAGACCTGCATGACATGGTGGACTGACCTGATGGGAGGGCAGCTGCTCATGTAGTGGGGCCAGGAGGCAGAAAGGGAAGGGAGAAACCAGGGAGGAAGAGACGCCCTTTGAGGTCCCCTACCCCCAAGACCCACCTACTCTTCACTCTGTTGGTTAGTTCCTTTGCTAATGTAGAAGTTTTAAAATTTGATACAATTCCACTGTTGATTCTTGGTATGATTTCTTATACAACTAAAATTCTGTTCAGAAAGTCTTGCCTATAGCTATGTCTTCCTATGTTTATCTTCCAGCAGATTATGCATTTTTCTTTTAATGTTTCAATCTTTGATTCATCTTAATTCTAGTTTTGAATATGATAAAAGATTTGGGTCTCACTTCAGTCTTCTGCATGTAGCTAGCCAGTTTTTTCTTGTAGCATTTGCTGAACAACATCTCTCTCTTTCAGTGTGTTTTTGGGCCTCTTTTCCAAAGGCAAGGTGAATGTGTCTAGGGTTGTTTCTTCAATCGCTGTTCTGATCCATTGATCCACAGGTATGTTTTTGTGCCCACACCACATTGTTTTTATCACTGATGTAAATTGGAGTCTGAGATTGTGGATTCAGGATTTCTTTCTCTAGTTCTGTGAGGAATATCTTCATTTTTTATTTATTTTTTCTTAATGTTAATATTTTTTATATTTTGGCTGGCTCAGCCTGCCCTGGGGGTGGGGCTGGCACAGCATGTGGTGCCAGGGATCAAACCGCAGTCCCTGCAGTTGCCTAAGCTTGCCTAAGCAGGCACTTTAGACCACTGAGACATCTCACTGGCCCCAAGAAATTATACTTCATCTTTTTTTTTTTTGCGGTACTGGGGACTGAACTCAGGACCCTACACTTGCCAGGCAAGTGCTTATTCTACTGAGGTATCTCCCAGCAAACATCTTTATTTTGATTGGGATTGCATTAGATCTATATATCAGTTTTGGAAGAATGATCATTTTTACAATGTCGGTTCTTTTAGTATCTTCTTTAATGTCTTTCTTCAGAGTACTGTAGTTTTAATTGGAGAGTTCTTTTATTTCTTTGATTAGGATAATCACTATGTACTTAATTTTTATTTTTTGTTTTTTAATTACTTTTAATAAGAAATAACAATGTGAGTTTCAAAACATGTTAGTGCATTTCCAATAATTGATACAATGCATATTGTTGTCCTACTAGTAGTTATACAGAGCTGTTCTAGTCAGGGTTTTACTAGAGGAACAGATATAATACAAGGAACAGATATAATACAAGATGTGCCAGTCCCAGGGTCAGATGGGGAAGTGTGCTGAGAGCGTCTGCACACTGCCAACTGAAGGATTCAGTCCCAAGGCTTTTGTACTCACTGCAGTGTTCCATCCCTACCGGTCTCTATTGGTCTTAACTGGTTTCTACCCATTCCTAACAGTCTCTAACGGTCAGCCATTGTGACTGAAAAGGAAGGCAGAAGAATCTGCTATGGAAAGCTGTAGGGTCCAAACTAGAGGCTAACAGAAAGCTGAAGGGTCCAAACTAGAGGCTGACGAGTCTGTGCAGGAAGCCAGGAGATAAAGTCCAGACTGAGTTATTCTGTGGCAGGGCCCTCAAGGCTCACAGTGGGAAACAGCCAGGCAATGCAGCCAAACTGATAAAATGTATGGACCATCAGGCATCCAGCCAAGTTGACACAATGTATCAACCACTACAAGAGCCCAGGATGTAGACATGGTAATTTTTCTAATCATTGTTGGTACAAAAACTTTCTTCTCATTGAACTAAGAGAAAGTAGTTATATACCATAGTCCAATATTCCATAATCGCAATGGGTTGTTGACAGAACTGACACTGTCGGAAGCTGCTGACTTAAGCCTTTTACAGCTCAGCATACTAATCTAGCTTTACATTTTATGCCTCCTGGTTAAACTTTTCTACTGGGTGATTAAGGGCAAGTTAAAGCAAGATCTGTATAACAAAACATGTAACTTTTGTATCTCCCAAGGTCAGTCAGATCCCTTCAGGATTTACTTTGAAACCACGTACAGCATTTTGTAGAATTGTTGTCAGTGTCGGCCATCTGGATGAGTCACTGCCATTGTTTGACCAGTTTGCTCTCTGTGGAAGCCTGAGAGAATGTTTTCTCTCTAGGAGTACATCATTTTTTAAATGATATTATAAATGGTATTGTTTCCCTAATGTATCTTTCAGTTCGTGCATTATTGGTGTACAGGAACACTGCCAATTTTTGTTGTTGCTTTTATATTACTACTCCACTGCTGAATTTGTTTATTAATTCTAGTATTTTTTCAGTGGAGTTTTTTGGGGGATCTTTCAGGTAGAAAATTATGCCGTCTACAAGTAATAGTCATTTGTTTTCTCTCCTACCCATATCCTTTTTATGTTTTACTCTTGCCTGATTGCTATTGTTAATATTTGGAGTATTACATTGAGCAGAAGTAGGGAGAGGGGCCATTCTTCTCTTTGTTCCTGATTTTAGACAGAAAGTTTTCAGCTTTTCCCCATTTCATATGATGTTGACAGGAGATTTGTCTTAAATGGCTCTTGTTAGATGGAAAAGGTCCTTTTATTTTTTTCAGCTTTTTTTTTGGTCTTTTTTGTGACAGGGTCTTGCTATGCAGTTCAGGCTGGCCTTGAGCTTACTTTTGTAGCCCAGACTGGTCTAAAACTCACACTAATCTTCCTGCCTCAGCCTCCCAAGTGCTGGGACTACAAGCATACATCATCATGCCTGGTATTCTTTCAGCTTTTTAATAGGAATGGATATTGAATTTTGTCATGATCTGTCTATATTTAATGAGACAATCATGGTTTTAATTCTTGTTTCTGCTTATGTAGTAGTGTATTACATTTATCGATTTGTGTATGTCTAGCCATTCTTGCATCACTGAGATGAAGCCAACTTTGTCAGTGCTTGGTGTTTTGATGCTTTGTTGCATTCTTTTTTTTTTCTTGTGTTTTACAGGAGGGTCTACAGGGTGTTCAGGGTCTCACTACTAGATCAGACTGGTAGAGATGCGCCTGTTTACAGCCTCTCAAGAGCTGGGATTGCAGGTGTGTATCACCACGCACTGTCTCAATTGCTGTTTCAGCATGTCCGGGGGGTGGGGGGGTGGGGGTGGGGCCAGCACGGCAGGCCTAGGGATGGAACCCCTAGTCCCTGAGCCTGCTTGCAGGCGCTTTAATCTGCTGAGCTATTTGACTGCCCTCATAGTCTCATTTCTGATAGCATTGATTTGGGTCTTTTCTTTATTTTTTGTTAGATTGGCTTAGAGTTTATCTATTTTGCATGTCTCTGTTGGTTCTTTTAGTGTCTTCTTTCACATCTTTCTTCAGAATACCATAGTTTTAATTGGGATGTTGACTATCAGACGTCATAGACTTCTTTTCTGATTGTGGCTATTTGAGGCTTTATGCAACTCGTGAATGTGTATGTTAAATTCTTCACCCATATTTGAGGATTTTTTTCTGATATTTCTGTAAATAGGCTTTTATGCCATTTGTGCTATCTTTTCATTTTTTAGTAATTTCTTTCTAAATTTTTTTTTGTCTGCTTTTCATCTTGTAGAAGCTGTTAGATTAATTTTCCATGTTCTCTTCTTTTTTTCTAAGATATCTCTGAATATACGGACACTTGCATCGATCCTATCTAGTAGTTCTGACATTGTCCTCATGTGGGTCACTTTTGCCATCTATACTTTCAGTAGAATTTTTATTTCCTGGATTTCTGTTTGGTATCTTTTCATGCACTGTAGTTCTTTGCTAAATTGGTCACTAATGTTTTGCACCCTTATGTTTAGCTTAGTTAGGCTGTTGTTAGTATCTTCCATAGCCTCACTGATTATTTTATTTATCTATTTAGTTATATCTTAGTGATCTTACTAAGCATGTGACTAATTTGTTGCTTTGTGTTTTCTTTATTATTTCATATAATTGAGTTGTCTGGCTTTTGATATCCCCCCACATTGATACCCCAAGGATCAGCTTTGAGACCATTTAAACTTATTGAAGTATTTTGCTCCTTGTCTCTTCATGTTTCTATTTGTGTTTGTGTGTGTGCATGCACGCACATGCACATGTGTGTGCAGTGTCATTTCCAAGTTGGTTGCCATAGAAAGACTTTTTAAAAATGTATTGGTACAGGGTCTCACTATGCAGCTTGAAATCATAGTGATCCTCCTGTTTTCAGCCTCCCCAGTGCTGGGACTATAGGTGTCTGTCACTATGCCAGGTCTTGGGGTGGCTGGCTCGGCATCTCCATCTGGGAGCAGAGCTGGTGTGGCATGTGGTGCCAGAGATAGAACCCCAGACCCTGTGCTTGTCTAAGGAGGTACTTAGTCTGCTGAGCTGTCTTGCTGGCCCTCATAGAAAGACTTTGTTGCTAGTGTGGAAATCTCTTCAGTCAGTGTCTGAGGAGGTGTCAGTGACACAATTCAGACATGGTCAACCATAGATCTTGCCTCTGTCCCAAGATCCAACCAGCTCCATTAATTTGGGAAGGGAAAGTGCAGAGAAATTGCCTAGCGCTCAGTTCTCTGGAAACAAACTACAGTAATTTTGGTGATATAAATATAAACGAGATATTGGCATACAGTAAAAACCAAATAATAGCAACAACTATGACACTCTGGCAGTCACCACAAAATCAGGAGCCATAACTGAATCAAAGATAGACTGGATATTCATAACATAAGAAAGAATGGTAGCTAACATTGTACTACCCTTAGCAGAACAGATCTATAATTATAATAGCCACAAAGATGAGCTAGTATTGATATGCATTAAACATTGACTGAACTATTCCACCATTAGCAATAGAAAATAATTCAATGTGATAGCATGAAGTTAATTAAATATCTGAAGATGAATAGAGCTCAATAGTAATACTAGCAAAAATGGAGTATATGAGGAATGGGAAAATGAAAGAAACAAACTTTGAATAGTAAAGCAAAAGTGAGACACAGGAAAGAGAAATGAGATAGACAACTCTATTTACGAATAAAAGAAAGTTAACAGAATTAGATAAAAGTAACAGGGGCTGGGGAGATAGCTCCGTGGCACAAGTGCCTGCCTGGCAAATGCAAGGTCATGAGTTTGAACCCTGGTCTTGAAAAAAAAAAGATAAAAGTAACAAACAGGAGAGAGAAATAATAAAGAAAAACAGAACAAAAAAAGGAAGAAAAAAGAAAAGAACCCCAAATCTGAAAAAAAAATGAAGATAAATATGAATGAGCCCCCAAAACTTCATGACTTCAAGTGCGTCATTTCTTCCCAGGGCTGGCAGCATGGGAATCCGTCAGGTGCAGAAGTGAGGCATCACTGCTTACGCTCACATCTTGGTGTGTGAACGCTGGATCCTGCCCTGCGCTTCCCCTGGGCATGGTCTGCCCTGGAGCTGAGTCACTCTGGCAAGTCCAGTTTCTGTGTTGCTTTGCAGGCTCCAAGCCATGGCTTTTCCCACTTAGCTTTGAGCCTGTGGGGTTGAGAGTTACAATATTTGATAT
>PVKN010031878.1:0-12598 GCA_004027915.1 Capromys pilorides
AAGTAAACATTCAAAAATCAATAGCCTTCCTGCACAAAAATAACAAACTCACTGAGAGAGAAATTAGGGCTACACCACCTTTCAGAATAGCATTCAAAACAATAAAACACCTAGGAATCATCTAATAAAGGGTGTAAAAGACTTGTACATTAAACACTACCGTACCCTGAGAAAGGAGATTTAAGCAAATATCAAAAATAGAGAGACCAATACAGTGAAAATGGCCATACTTCAAAAACTGCTATACGTATTTAATGCAATTCTGATCAAAATTCCAATAGCATATCTCACAGAATTAGAGAAAACAATCCTAAAATTCATCTGGAATCGGAAAAGACCTAGAACAGCAAAGGCAATTTTGGGAAAGTCAAGGCAGGAGATGGCATCTCACCTGAGAAAGAATGGCTGTCTTGAAGAAGTCAACCAATAGCAAATGCTGGCAGGGTATTTGGACAAAGGGACCCTTCTCCACTGTTGGTGGCAGTGTAGAAGGGCACAGACATTGTGGAAGTGAGAGTGAAGATTTCTCACAGCTTAGGATTGTAGATCCCCTTCAGCCTATCTATTCCCCTTCTGGTTATTTTTCCAGAAGAACTGAAAACATCATGCCCCTGCAATTTATGTGCACCCATGTTTACAGCAGCACGATTTGTCATAGCTAAATCTTGGAAACAACCCAAATGCGAACCACCCAAGGAGTGGATAAAAAAAAAAAAAGATGTGGTATTATTATACAATGCAGCACACTCAGCCACAAAAAAGGATACACCGGAGGCTTTTGCAGGTAAATGGATAGAACTAGAGGCCACACTCATAAGTGAAATAAACCAGACCTGCATGTGTAAACACTGTATTTTCTCACTAGTGTGAGAAGCTGAAACAGTAAAGAAGATCCAAAATGTACAATAGATACAACAAAATGTGAAGAACTTCCAATAGGAAAGAGAAACTAGGATGGGGAATGGAGAAAAAAAGGGAAAAGGAAAACTAAAAATTAAAGAAAATAAAATATGCATAGTTCACTGAAAAGAAAGATTTGTGCTGATATTATTTAGAAAATTAAATGCTGATATATTCTGAGTAATGTAAAGATATCAATGCACAGTGTATTAACCATCACTACCCTTTCATCTTATGTTGAAATTTGGGATTTTTTCTTTCTCTCTCTTTTGTTTTTTAAAAACCATCATCTGTAACTGTGTTCCAGAGACAAGAGAATTTTAGCTTCTTGAGACGCCTGCCCACACAGCTGAGCTGCTGGGACCCTCACTTCAAGAGCTGAAGAAGGAAGTTCAGAAAGGAGAGGAGGAACTGCTTCAGGACAGCCGTGGGCCGCCTGGGTCCACCCCCCAGGTCTCCCACTTGGGGACAGCCCCTGGCAGGCCACTCCGCCCGCTGCTGCCCACCCGGGCCTGAGGCCTGCTGGTGGTGCCTTCCCCTCTCCTGGTGCTCATGGGCTGAGTGGACACAGCCAGCAGACACCACGGTGTGGCTCTGGGATCACGGCTGCCCTGCTCACCAGAGCTCTGTTTTCGGTATTCCTGGCCTCTTGTCTCAAAAGCTGTTTTTCTCACAGCCAAGCACTGTCTTACCTGCTGCAGGTTGGCATTAACCCTGCATCCAGTGTGGCCCTTGGGGTCTCCTGAAGTCCTGCTAACCAGTGCATTTCAGCTATTTTGCTACTCAGGCCAGAGCCATAAGCACAGGACAGGAACAGAGGCTGGCAGAATATTACATGGACATGAACAAAACAGAGGCCAGTGACACAGGCTTCAGTATAAAAGGATGCAATTAAGGTAAGCATAGAAATGTCACACTGTCGAGCTTCTTGCCAATGGTCGAGCAATTTACACTCACTTTTAAAATTATTAGTCTTCACATGAGATACACATTTACTGAAACACCATGGGTAGCCCTGAACTATGAACAATTCTCATGCTTTTATGAATCAATTCCATTTTTAAAATTTAAATTCTCAAGTTATTAAGTGAGGTTAGGAGTGAGTTGTGTTGGACAGAACCAAAGAAAAGTGAAACTTCAGAACAGTGGGGCTGGAGAAGCCCCACATTCCACGCTGCTTGCTGGATCATGTAGAGAGGCGCGATAGGACTGGATCCTGGGGGACGTCGCCTGCTTGGGGAAGCGCATCTGCCCATACACTAGAGGATTTTCAAAGCGGGCTCTGGGAGGCACTGTGCTTTTATTTGAAGCACTACACTTCATCTCTAGATAGCCCCGTGCCCCGTGCCCCGTGTCCCGGCCTAACGACTGCCCTATTGGCTTCATTATTTCTTCAGATGCTGCATCGCAAGTGCTTTTACCCTGCTGGTTCAATAATTCCTCGCCCTGGATTCCTCCCCATGCCCACCTATTTGCACTTCGCAGAGAGACTTCTTCTGTTTTTTTTTGTTCCCAGTCTGGGAGCGCGAAGTGGTGCGGTGTTCGCAGCTCTCCGTGTTTCCTGGGTCTTAACAGGCGCATCAGGACGCATCTGGAGTTCTCGGGCTTTACTGTTTTGGAATGCTAACCGCACAATAAGCGTATTTCTTCCTTCCTTCTTTTTTCAAAGCATTCTACTGCAGCTTCACCGGCAGCAACAACAGAAAATATGCTTAGGAATTTCCCCAATGTACAACGGCACAGTTGTAAGGCCTAGGGTCATGGGGTCACGTGACGCTGAGTTTGCACGCTGTCATCTGTCTACTGGTTAGATACCCACTGGCAGTGCTACAGGTTTAGTCACCCTATCACTCGCCCCCAAAAGATGCCACAGTCCTGGTCCTCTCTACCTGTGACTGGCGCCTTACAGGGACATAAAGGCTCTGCAGATGACGCAACTAGGACCAGGCCATAAAGATGGGTCCTTACCCAATATGGCTACATCTTTATAAAAAGAAGGACTTGGGTCACACAGACAGACACAGGAAGAATGCCATGCAGAGGCCAAAGCAAGTGACGCACTTATCAGCCAAGGACTGCCCAAGATTGCCAGCAACCTCCTGGACACTGAGAGAAAAGCACACGAGAGCCTCTCCTTCGCGGCCCGCATGGGGAAAGGGCCCCACCATCACCCTGAGCTCTGACTTCTGGCCTCTGGAGCCATGAGATAGTACGTCTGCTCTGAGCCACGTCATTTGTGGCACTTTGTTAGGAAGTGTAGGCAATAACACAGAGAACGGTGGGTGTCTTCTATATCTGAGAAACAAATTAAAATATAATAGTGCTTTAGATGGACGAGAAAAGCAGTTCTGGTCAAGTGAAGCAGCGGAACCTGGCCTGCCAGAAGCTCAACAAACCAACAGCGGCTGTTCCCTCGCTCGCACGCCCCACCGCCACGATTCCAGTCATCTCAGCTATTTCTGTTGTACTTTGACCTTTTTTTTCTCCTGTCACGTGTTTTGCAATTCTAATCCAAAATGCAAACCAGTAAGTACAGCTTCATCTTTAAAATGAATATAATCTCATAATAACAGTCCCGTAATTATTACTGCTTTAAATTTTTCAACACAGTAAAAAGTGTGGACTCGATTCCACTACTACTTTGAACATAATTGAGCCTTAATTACAATATTAACCACAATAGCAATTTATGGCGCATCAATTCAGCGCCACCAGAAACAGAAAAGCTTGGCATAATTCTACTGTGCGTTTCTCCCTAGCATCCTTCAAGATTCAGATTGGGTGCTCCATGCGACAGGAAGCATTTCCTGTCCCTGCAGTCAGTCTCCTGAGCCCTCCCTTCCAGGAATCCTGAAGCAACACTTGGCTCCAGGACAGCTGTATTGCAGCCTTCACAACTCTGTGTGTCAACCTATCTGGCAACACCCATGACCCTCTTGGGTAAGCGCTGTAAGGTCTCAACCATATGCTTGAATGTTCTGCTACAGCACTACAGGCCAAGGAAGGAACAATAAAGCTACACTGAGACTGACTCTAAGAGTGGGACTCAGAGAGAGGAACACACAGAACAGGAATCCTCATTGTATGGCTTCCGTTTTAACACACCAGCAAGAATTCACATCGTCTCTTCATCTATAAGTGAACGTATCTTGAACATATACTTATAAGTGAAATAAACCAGACCTACATCTGCAAGTATCGGAGTCTCCCTAGCGTAAGAATGCAAAAGAAGAAAAAATACATAAGTAAATAAATAAATTTTGGGGAGTACTTGGAATCAAACTCAGGACCTTGCATTTTCTGCATTCTCAACTCCTATAATTATTTTTTTTAGAAGGGTGACTTAAATATAAAATGCATTTGGAAGAATTAAAAAAAAAATAAGGTTTATTGAAAGTGTTAATGTTTATTTGACCAATCTTATATACCTATATATATTAATGTAAACAGATTTGATGATGAAAATATGTAATACAACCATCGCTAAATTAAAAAACAACAACAACAACAAAAAAAGAATTCAAATATCCTAACATAAGCATGCCCCATGTGTCGTTGGGCGGCTCTGCTGTCTCCACCTCTGGCAGCGCTATTTCCTTCTGTGTCTGTCCTGGCAGCCAGGTGACACCAGGAGCACCAGTGACTGAGCTGCATCATGCCACTTGGCAGGTGCTCCTCACCCACTACTAGGAAACAGCGATTCAGTCGCATCACCAGACCTTTACGAGTGACTCTGAAGGCGGCAAATCTTAGAGTATTCTGAACAGGCGACGCATGCACCGTAGAGAGAAAGCCAAACAGAGAAGCGAAAATGGCTACGCTAAATGGCGTCCAGCGACCGGTGCTGAGTATCCCGAAGCTTTCACGGAAGACCTGGAGGCAGGGGATCGGCGCCTCCACACAGAGCCAAGCGAACTTCAGAACTGCCTCGCAAGCATTCCAGGAGCCAGGCTCTAACACAGCAAGCCAGAAAAAGTCCGGTCACAAGCAGCTGAAAGAGGACAGAAGGGGACCCTGGTGGCTCTGGGGTGGCTCTGGATTACAGGGAGGTTGCTCCTGGGAGAGGCATGCGGGAGCCTTCAGGATCCCCAACCTGTTCCACGTCTTGGTCTGGATGGAGCAGGTGACATGGGTGTGCCTCATGGACACATGACAAGCTGCACACTGTGTACCTGAACACTATGGTCTGTAGCGCGTGCAGAAAACGCCACTGCTATGGCTTGGGTCTAGTTACCCCCCCCCACCAAGTCTCATATAGTCATAGGGTGGGACTTCTAGACTTTGGGATTAACTCATGATCCACTGGGATTTCGGGTGTGGCCTGAGGCGGTCGGCCTGAGGCAGAGAGCCTGAATGCAACATAAGAGAGACAGAGAAACAGGCTTCCCTCTGCCTTCTCTGTTGCTGTTGTTGACTTGGCTGCCATTGTTGCTGTTCCACCACCATGAACTGCTGCCCTCTGCCATGCGCCCCTCAGCCTTGGAGCCAGCCGAGTGTGGACTGAAACCTCCAGTAACTGTGAGCTGAATAAACCTTTCCTTCCTTCATTTTGGATGTCAGGTATTTGTCCCAGCAGTGAGAAAAGAGTAACTGAGACTGCCATGTTGTGTGAACAGCTGGTTTGGCCTTGCAAGGAAGTCAAGGGATCTAAGCACTAGTCTGAGACTTGTGACCCTTCACGAGGCCTGGGGGTAGAGGCAGGAGCAGGCTGCATTTGTGTTTGCATTTAGATGAGACGGAAGCCTGGCATGCAGACCCTACTCCCTGAAGACCCCACAAAGAGCCCAGATGGCACTAACTGCACGCTCCTGTGTCCTCCCCACCACAGGTGAGAAGCAGATGCCACGCTTATCTCTCCCACGGGAAACATTCATGCCTTCGGAATGCTAAGCACCAGCCAGAGAAACTGGAAGTATTGAAAGCGAGACAGTGAAGTTCAAAATACAGATAATCGCCTAGAAATTACTGATTTCCTTTGGAGAGCAATTACATTTATAAATATGAATACAGTGTACATTAAACCATGAAAAATAACACTCCCATATCTGTCAAGATTTTGATATACCCTTAGGAAAAAGGAATTTATTCCCAAGCCAGAGGAACACACATTAACACATTTCTTCTGTCAAATGGTTTTGAAACTGGGAAAACAAATGGATTTAAGAGACTCTGTGATTTAAAAAAAAAAATTTTAAAAAGTAATGTGTGTTGTATGCGAGTCCAGGTGACACTGGCATCTCCCTCTTTTCTATCAACAAAGCAATATGTAAAAGATTCTGCCAAACAGAAAGACGGCGACTCATTAATATGTAAATCTATGTGACTATTTTCCTCCAGGCTTAAATCTAAAACTAAATGGCAGTTTATTTCTTTTTCTCTTTTGTCTCATTTATTTTGTACGGTGCTGGGAATCTAATGCAGGGGCTGTACAAGCAAGGGAAGCACTCTACCACTGAGCTGCCCTTCTGGCTCCCCTCTTCACTCTGGCATGCTGGGTAACAAGGAGACAGGAGGCGAGCCACACGCACCAGGATGGGACCGGCCACCCCAAGCACTACCCTCTCCCCAGTCTTCTTGCCTTAACGGGAGGCTGCTCTCCACATCTTTGAGACCCTGTCCCTGCCCAGCTGGAGCAACTGTTGTGAGCATGCATGCATTGCTGATATTTCGGTTGATTCCTAGATTAGCTACATCTGTTGCTAACACAGTAAGATCATTCTTAAAATATACACACATGTAAAAAAAAGAAAAAAGGCGTGGAAAAAGTGAAAGAAACATTTTAAAACATGCGAATCTTTACGATATCCAGTAACAGGAAACAGTATATTTCAGGTGAGGCTCAAGATTGGAGACCAACAAGGCACACAGAAGCATGTAGCAAATTATCCCGATAAGTTGCCATTTTCATGCCCAGGTTCATGGCACCTTATTTTACCCAGAAGAGAAGATGTTGACTAAGTTATTTGTCTCTTTGGGAAGTTTAGGAGGTATAGTCACAAACATTATCAATGTGCAGAATTCCACACACAGAACAGACACGCATAAAACGCAAGTGACAGTGGCATACAAAAGTTAATGAGACCTCATGTGCTTTTTCTCATTCTCCTCACCGAATTTCTACCGATAAACCCTGCAATTTCGTAGCTTACAGACCAACAAAGATCCAGCTGCGACGTATATGTTGGGCATTAAAAAAGTTCTCTCCGAATTGATGAAATGCTAAACTGGCACTGGCCAGCAGTCTCCTCTGGATCCTAATGGCTCAGTGGCGCACTCTCCCATTTGAAGAGTAAAGTTAGCGTTACTAGAACTCACCAGAGCAGCTTAAAGACACTCGAGCCTCCCAAGCCTCAGAGGAAACATGGGGAAGTTGGGAGCGGAGCCCTGAGGTCATTCTAGGTTAATATGACAGTTCCAGCTCGGGTACACTGTGCTCCTCACCCTGGCTGATAACTATCTACAGCCACAACGCTCTGACTTCCTTTGGAAAACCTTTTCTCCTCCATCTTTGCAAATGAAGCTTCCCTTCAGATTCAAGGATAGAAATGAAACTGGTGGAACTTTCCTGGAACCAAAGCTAAGCAGTTGTAACAAGGAACTGCTGTAGGCAACCCCAAGAAGACAGCTTCCCGGGGGAAAGCTACAGCCAGGCTCGCGAGACTGCTTCCCAATATTCTGTAGTACATCTGGAAACTAACCCAGCCCTTGGATTGTCCAGTTCTGTGAGCCACTAAATTCTCACGATTTTTCCTTGTGATGATTCTGCGGTTCCCGACAAAAACAACAATCACACAACTGTGTAAATGGGGCAGCGTCACTCTTTCTCAATTTCCTTCTGTGAATAGCATTGCCACCCAATCGCTTCTCAAGCTCCTTTTAAGTCCCTGCTTTGATTATTTTCACTGAAGAGATTCTACTGGTATGTTCTTTCCTATAATAGATTTATTCTGCTTTATGGCCATACCTCAGTTAACAGTTTCTCTTTTTAGTGCTGTTCTTTTCCTCATACTGTTGACATCCACTGAAACACTCAGCAAACTTGATTTTGTGATCCACTGGCAGCTGGAAAAATCTTAGTGTCATTTTAATCACACATTCAATTATTTTTAGTATTTCACCAATTTAACACTACTTTTTGATGGTTTTCAAGGTCTAAGAGAAAGAACAAATACAGGAAATTCTATCCCGAGTTACGTGAAAATTACCTCCTCACACCACTTTCTTTCAGCCCAGCGGTTTCAGCTTTCCTCAGAATTTATCTGGACAGCTCAGCAACACCTTCTCTCCTATGCTGAATTCCCTTTGACCCATCATGCTGGCTGACTACTGAATGCATAAAATGTTCTCCATGTAAGTTGCCCCAGAAGTTTTCCTTTCAACATGGTGCTGGCATTCCAGGCTTATGCAAGTTCCAAAAGAACTCCCCCTGCAGCCTGTGCTGTGGCTTATCTCACTGTGCCACACCAGCCAGTGACTACAATGGGCATGGGACAATGACAATCCTACACATCACTTGCTAAGTTACTGACTAGAGAAGCATCTGTGTGAACCAGCAAGAGCCATCCAAAGCAAAGTCCTATCGCATCAGAGATGTCATTTGATTATTCCAAATGGGAAAAGGGATTTTTACCAGATGAGGAATTTCTAACTTGCTTCCAAATAAACCTTTCTCTACCCACTATAACAAATGGCTAAGTCTGTCATTAATTTATTAGGAAATGGAGACTTCTCCTGAAAACTCGTTTTCAAAGTGAAAAGAAGCATGCGTAATCTGATGTCAAACCTTTGAACAGCAAACACCCTGCTCACGTGATACAGTTTTTAAACAGACAGGAAACATCCCCAGATGTCAACTGAAAGATATAAAACAGTTCAGTGAAGGGTTGCCCTCAACTTCTTCTGTGCTTTTTGTTAAAAAATACTTGTTAAGCTCTTCATCTTCTCACTCTTATTCAAGGTTATCAACTACAAATTTGTGCCCAAATCATTTCTTTCCTTTTCCCTCTCCCATTCAGCTCACAAAATATTCATTTACCCATTGTGTCCCTTTTGAAAAGATCAGAGGAACCTGGGCAGCAGGCCACTCTCCATGCTTATCACAAACTCCTATTCAGCACTTTTAATTACATGAAAGTTATGTCCCTTGCTGGACTAAGTTTTGAATGGCACGACTCTCAAGTCTTGCTCTTTGCAGCAGGAACAGGGAACGCATTCACCTCTGCAGATCAAGTCAGATGCAAGAAGGCCGCAGTGACAGAGTGCAGGTCCCTTGCATGACCCCAGGTGGAGAAGGAAGGATTTCAAGCATTTTGTGAAGACAGTAATAGGCCTATGTTCCTTAAATTTCAGTCTATAAGTGTTCCTGGGCTCTTTGAGTAGTGAAAAGGCCTTGGTGGTTGTCTTAGTTACTTTTACTCGTTGCTGGGACAAATACCCGACACTCAAAATAAAGGAAGGAAAGGTTTATTTAGCTCACAGTTGCTGGAGGTTTCAGTCCATATTCGGCTGGCCCAAGGCTGCATGGAACAGGGCAGAGGGTATCCAGTTCATGGCGGCAGAACCACCAACTCACCGGAGCAGAGAGTAACAGCCCTTTAAAAAAGTCCCTTTGTGCTCAGTCACTCTGACGTGGGCCCATTTTGCCCTAGGGTGGAACCAATCATACCCCAGGATGGGCCCTTGATCCCACTCTAGGGAGGAGCCAATTGTAATACATAATCCTAGTGGATCATGACTCATGTCTCAAACTCTAGAAGTCCCCGCCCCATGATTGCATGAGGCTTTGGGGGGACAACTGGACATAAACCATAACAGTGGTAAATTTAAAAGGAAGGCAAAAGTTTAATAAACAAGGTTGCCCTGGCTGTGGGTAACAGAAGTGTTTCCCTCCATCCAGCCCCTTACAATAGTCCCTATAGCTCTCCACAGCACATACAGAAGGACTTACTTTCTATCTTCTGTGTGCTTGGCAGTCATCAGATACAGATCTTGGGAGAAATAAAGATACCTTCTAGATTGTTTTTGGTTTTGCTACCCCTAAAGAATCAAAGGCCAGCAGCAGAAAGTTACTAAACTGCCAGCTAAGTGTAGCACACATTACAACGCTCCCACCTGACCAGATTTTTTGACATCTGTTAGGAATATGTTCACATGAGTGTGTTTTCTCTAATCCTAGGAAAGAGCAACATTCATTATCTCCTTGTTTTCTTTTTAAAAGGAGCCTTTTTATCATTAGTATATAATTCTATAATTTATCCTTTTTTCCCTATAAAACAGATTATGTTAACATGTTATATTAAATATGAAACGCTTGGAGGTAGCTGGCAGAGATAATTGTCTTTCTTTCAGCAGGCTTCTAAGAAAAGCAAGTTTAGCTTCCCAATATGAAATGTAGTAATTAATGGAGTGTCAGGTTACTAATGCACACTTTTTTTTAAATGAGTGAAATTAGCTATGTATCCCACTGTTTTAACTACAGACTGGACCTAAAGAACTACACTGGCTTTTTCTCATTTATATAAATCTAAGCCCAAAAAGTGTTTCTAAATGGCTGAGGGGGGACAGAAAAGGAAGGAAGAGATGTGCTTATTGCATTTATAAACTGAACTGAAAGCTGCTGGAATGACCTGTACATCATGAACTAGGGAGTCCGCCCACCTTGAGGCGTGTCCTAGCTCACAGAAACTCAGCTCTGACATCAAACATCAGACTAGAGGGGAAGATACACGTCACGGAAGGTGGCAGCTTGGTGGGGGGGTTACCGGCGGCACATACAAAATCTGAACTTTGTGCAAATCTGAAATCCTATGTAAGGCATTTAGGGCTACAGGGTAAACAACAGGAAGCATGGTGGCCTGAAGGAAAGCCCAGAAGTCTCCGCTAGAGGGCAGCACAGGGAATGGTGCCTGAGGAAAGCGGATGGACAGACAGGGCGGCTGGCAGCCTGGTACAGAAGGGACTGGCTCTGGGTTCCACTTGTAGCTGTGGCACTTGGAGGCATGGGAGAAGCACCCTCTCCAGGTCTCACTTATTCCTCCACAGCACGGTGTGGTCACATTACCCACTTAGCACATTGGTGACAATTAAATGACACATGATGTTCATTATTAGCTCAGTACACAGCCTTGCACCCAGTAAGTGCCCAATAAAGGGTGGTGCTTGTTATTAACGTAATTGTCTCCCCATCTACTGCAGGTTTCAAGTACCCTTTCATGTCAAGAAGCGTCAAAACAGCCCGGTTATACAACAAATGTCAATGGCTACGTTTAAAGACATCGCCTCAAAAGGCTCTTTCGGTACTCTTGCTTTGGATGAGGTTATACAAAGATTTTTGGTTGGACATGTGAACAGTTTAGGTTGTAGGTGATGTATAAATTCTGAAGGTTTGATTTTTTAAAAAATCATCAACTAACAGGAAGAGACAGAAACAGCCCCTGGCTCAAGGCAAGGGGGATAAAGGGCCTTAACTCAAATTGAAGATGGCAAACAGGCTTAATCTAGCATGGAAATTTTAGCTAATTGGCGGTAGCTGATTGCCCTCCTTCTTGGGGAAGGGTTAGGAAGCCCTGCGAGACTCAGGGAAGGGCACTCTATAATCCTTTAGTGCAGTCTGGTAAGGGCTCAGGAGCTGCCTACACGCGCCACCTGCCAGCCCTTTGTCCTAGGCTGCTGCTGTCCTCCAAGGACACAGAAGGTCAAGAGAACATGGCAGCACCTGCCGGTGAGCCCACCTACTTGGCGGGCGGAGGCAGCAGGACTGCAAGTTCAAGATTTGCCCAGGAAACCCAGTGAGATCCTGTCTCAGAATAAAAGTTTAAAAGGGCTTATAACTCAGAGGTAGAGAGGTTTCCAAGCACAGGAAAGATCCTGGCTTCAGTCCCTAGTACTGCCAAGTACTGCCAATCCTACGTACATGTGTACATACACGTGTGTACACGTGTGTAGGTGTGTGTGCACATGTGAAGGGGGTCCAATGGAAAGCAGAGCTTCACAGAGGAGGGCAGAAAGCATAAGCAGTCCTGCAGAGCCCCTCCCTCATGCGCCTGCAGAGCTCAGGAGGTCGGAGGGCAGAAAGCCTGCGCTAAGGGAGAGACAGACTGGTGCCAACCATCTCCAGCCTCGCCCAGTTTGCGATGTGCTCCAATTCCGTTCTTGCCCATCCCTGGCCTTCTGTGGCCCTCAGTGGGCTGAGGGATCCTGTCTTCCTGAAACTTGGCAGTCACCGCCCTCTTTCTCGGTCAATCAAGAAGGCAAGTGCTGCCGTGTGAACTCATCTTCTCAGGAGAAGGAAGCTGAAGAGCAGACCTGGAAAGGTCAGCCCAGGATCCACCCGTCCACCTCAGGGTCCCAAAGCAGACCCTGAGTCTAAGATGTCCTGGCTGAGCTCAGTCTTGTCTGGCCCTACCACCTTATCCATCTATAGCCTATGAACGCTCTCAGTTCAAACATGGCCCTGAGAGCAAACACAAGTTGGCAGGAGGCAGGGCAGAGCCTACTCATAGCGTTCAACAAACCAGGTCCAGGTCTGAGAGGAAGGAGCTCAGGGGCTACAGGCCAGGAGACAGGCAGAGAAGATGGAACACATGTCATTCAGAGAGAGCGCTGGAGCTGGCTGCAGGGTATCGTGCCTCACACACCGGCCCCTCTTCCCTTTCCTCACACACCGACCTCTCTTCCCTAATAACTTTTCATGAATGGC
>PVKN010031879.1:0-12388 GCA_004027915.1 Capromys pilorides
AATGTGGAATCTCCTTGATGGAAGTCTTTAAAAATAGATATTTCATGTAACTGTGAAGGCTCAGACACTATATTCAAATTATATGGCCATTCAAAATCCATGCCAGGCCTATCTTTAGGGAAAATTTTTTTTCTTTGTAAAAAGAAATTTAGAAAAACATGTAAGCATTAAAATAA
Organism: Capromys pilorides; assembly: GCA_004027915.1. Taxonomy (NCBI): domain Eukaryota; kingdom Metazoa; phylum Chordata; class Mammalia; order Rodentia; family Capromyidae; genus Capromys; species Capromys pilorides. The sequence continues at coordinate 177 of PVKN010031879.1, forward strand.
AAGAGAAGTAAGTGCTTCTTAATCCCACATTCTGGAATAGTTGCACATATCTTCACAAAGCCATTGTAATAGAAAAAAAAAAAAAACAACTCACTACATTACTCTAGGGGGCACAAAGAGAAGTATGATCAAAGATAATCAAAAAACTTACTTTATCCCAGTGTTCTTACTTTATCACAATACCCTATTTTATTTGGCCAGAAAATGCCCAGTGACTAATTTGCCTGAAAATTTAATTAAAAAGATAAATGAAAGCACTTACTAGATTAAGGAAAAATCATACAAGTCATCAGAATACAAGTTTCTGCCTGATTGCAATTCCATAACTAAGAATTTTTTAAAAGACAAATTTTAGATAAATAACTTTGCTGTGTAAGTGTGAGACCAAATAAGACTCTCCCAGTAAAAATACAATTAAGTCATTGTGACAGGACATTAAATCTTCACTCACCTTTATAATGATTAAAATATAGAATATTAATTTTGAAAAATAAATGTAAATAAGTGATTAGTTTTCCAGGGACATAATAAAACTTGCTGAGTTAGTAATCTACATATAACTGGTCTTTGATTTAGCAACATTTGTCAGTTAAGCTGCTCACTCAAGAGCAAGACAAGAAGGGCAATAACATGAAGAGTATGGCATAAAAAAAAAACTAGGAGTCACTGTACAGACTAGAAACATTTTCAAGTTATCGTAGGCCCACAGATGCTTAGCTTAAGGAGAAGATAGATTTTTGCACACATTAGAAAATGATGGGTCTCTACTTGGTATTGCTGTATAGTATATATCTTGCCCTAAGGAGCCCAGTGACTCATCTAAGATAGAAATTCCCTTCCCTTCTAGGAATAGAGGAAAACCAATCTCATTCTTAACAAACTCAAATACCACTCCCCTCTCTTATTCTATAAAAACCAAAGGCAGCTAAGGTTTCATTAAATTGGGGCATATTCTCCAGAAATAGAAAAGAAGAAATAAAATAATGGACTCATAGTGAGTAGAGATCCTCCTGTTTTCAGTCTCCCAAGTGAACACACCACCACACCCAATCACTGTCTCAGTGTGTCCCAGGAGCGGGGCTGGCACAGCACTTAAGATTCATATTAAAAATAGATTACAACTAGCTGTCACCAAAGCCTGGACTTGACTTAAGCTTGGCTAAGAGAATACCACATTAAATAGCCTTCTCGAATAGAAACAGTACTAGTATCTACCCAAATTAAACACGCAAACTCAGTATAATAAACGAGAAAATAATACTTTGCTGTTTTAAATTAAAGTTATATACATATTAGAAAATTATTTTGGTCCTCAGAAAGGAAAAAAAAAACTGTCACTGCTCCAGTATAAAGAGAAACTGTACAGAAATATACATAGTCCTATATATTTATCCTAATGTTCAGCCTTTGGTACGTCAAAGTAACATAAAAAATAAATCTTTTTTATGATTGTGACTGGCTATGTTAATGCCACTATAATGTCTACGTGAGCCTCCTATATGCCAACAGGCAAAAATATTAGGGATTCTCTGCAGCAAAGCAAAGATTAGGAATAGATGAGAATGCTCTCTGAATATAAAGCAATACCTACTCTGACTTCTGACTCCAATATTTTCCTAACTACAGGACTTTCCTAACAATTATAAGATCCATCTACCAAGATCTGCAGCATAGAGTTGTTGAAGAACACCACACACTATAAGAACATCACAGTCATACAGGAAAATCCTACTAAGGAAAATGAGATGACAAAGCAGTGTTCACATAACAACACAGGAGATCAAAAAGGGCATAGGAAATGGAAAGAATATCCCTTGCTCTTTGGTGGAAAGACCACAGGGCCAGTAGTACAATGGATAATGCATCTGATAGGCAGAACATAGTGAAAATACCCATACTTCTAAACTGTTATACCAAGTTAATGCACCCAAAATCAAAATACCAATAACATTCTTCTCCGAACTAGAAAAAACAATCCTAAGGTTCATATGGAACACAAAGAGACTCTGAATAGCAAATACAACTCTAGGCAACCAGGGCAAAGCAGGGAGCATCATAATCCCTGATTTGAAATTATACTATAAAGTTACAGTGATTAAAAAAAAAAAAAACCAGCATGATAGTGGCAAGAAAGAAAGAAAGAAAGACAGACAGACAGACAGACAGACAGACAGACAGACAAGACCAACCAACCAGACTTAAAGATCAATGGAACAGAGTAGAAGATGCAGAAACAACTCCAAGCATACTCAGCCATTTATCTTTGACAAAAGAGCCAAACAAGCATTGGAATAAAATGGTGCTTGAAAAACTGACTTTCTATATGCCAAAGATTAAACATAAACTCATATCTCTCACCATATATTAATAAAACTACAATCCAAATGGATAAATGTCTAAATAACAAAACAGAAATAATCTTCTAGAAAATAAAATAGGTAAAACTCTTGAAAATAGGCAGACTTTATGAACAAACCCAGTCAAAATATTACAAAGAATCAGTAACAGAAATCATATCAAATTCAAGAGCTTTAGCACTCCAAAAGAAAAACAACCCACAGATTAGCAAAAAAATTTGCCAACTACCCTTCAGACAAAGGACTAACATCTAAAATATAAAAAGAACTCAAAAAAATCAAACACACCCTCCCATTTAAAGACCTAATCTAAAAATGGGCATCTGATGTGAGTAGATACTTCTCAGAAAAGAAGTATGTAATATTTTCGGGGAATTTTTTGTTTTTGGGTGTTGTTGTTGTTGTTGTTGTTGTTGTTGTGGCTGCTGCTGTTATTTTAGTAACGGGAAATACAATACAATAGGACACATATTTTATAGTATTATTTTATAATGAATCACCCAAAGAATCACATACAAAGTGTGCAGCAAATGTGCCTACATTATCTCACGAATTTTAATGTCCTGCATGAATCCAGCTGAAGACCTAGAGCTCACAACAATGCCTCCTACAAATCCAACTGGAGGTCTCAAACCCATGGCTATGTTTCATGTTTCAGGCCTATTTCACTGATCTGCATTGCAAAGGCCCAAAGGTCAGTGATGGAAGCTAAAATCTCTATGCCAGTGGGTGAAGGATCCATGTCAGCAGGCTGAGAGATCTGAACTGGAGCCAGAAAGTGGTAAGAACCAGAGCTCTCTTAAAAATCACCACAACCAGGCTAAGGAGATAGCTCAGTGATCTAAATGCCTATCTGGCAAGCACAAGGATCCACGTTTGATCCCTAGTACTACATGCAGGGCTGACCCTGGAACCCGGGACACTCCATACAGGCCATCAGGCATGGTAATAGATAGTAGATAGAAGATAGATAGATAGATAGATAGATAGATAGATAGATAGATAGATAGACAGACAGATAGATAGACAGATTTTTTTAAAAGCTTTTAAAAGTACCACAGCCATCCTCAGCAACAGTGAGTCCCTAGCTCCCCCAATGATGAAGAAAGCTAAGTTCCCATCAGTAAGCCAATGCAACAAGCTTCTCCAGGAGAATGAGCTATGTACCATCTTCCCCTCCAGAGCCAGGAAACAATGTACAAGTTGAGAACCAGAGCTCCCTCAAATCCTAGCCATTCTCAATGATAACAAGGTCCAAAGCTCCTCCTTAGACAAGAACAGCCATATTCATCAGGAAAGCCAGCATGATGAGGCCACCCAGCAGAATACTCCAGAAGCAGCAGCTTCCAACAGCTTCTCCAAATAGCTTCCCTAACAGCCTCCTTACTACGGCTTTTCCAGTTTTGCCTCTTATACTATTGGCAACAATCTTTAGATGGCCCTACCATAACCAGCACCACACTGCTTCAGTTCAGCTGACCACCAGCTGGCAATCCACCACAAAATGCAAACAGAAAATAAATATATGAAAAAAATAAGCATACCTGACAAAAAAGTTAATCTAAACAATATCATATATAAAAATATAACCAAATGCAATGGAGTATTTGTATAATTTCAACACTCAGACACCAAAACAAGAAGATCACGTAAGTTCAAGGCCAGTCTTTGCCTTCATGGAAAGTTCAATGTCAGCCTTGAATAAAAAATATATAAAAATATAGACAGTATGAAAAAAAACCAATAAGCAAGATTTTAGGAAGATCACTACTGGAGAAATCCTGCTCAAAACAGATGAGGTTACCTGCGTCTCTTCCAACTGAGCCTGCGTTTTACTCCTCTTAACTTCCACTCTTTCTCTTGCACCTGTAATCTCATCTACCCTTCTTCCTTCCACCCAGTCTCTGTCTTCAGAAATGCTAGGATAAAACCAAATGTCAGTGCATCATCAAAATTATTCCAGATTCCCCAAGTACCCTCAGATAGGCCATCTTGGTAGGCAATGCATATCTTGTAGCTCTGTTAAACACAACTGCATCTTGCAGGTCTATTGTTTTTAAAAATTTTACCTCTCTAAGTAGATAGAGTGTTCCCAGAGAGAAGGAAATATATCAATTTATCTCCAGACACGACACAGAGAATAACCATGTTTTCCACATATGGTAGGCAACACAGAAAATATCAGGTGCATTGAGTTAGATTTTTTAACAATCTGTTCAGAAGAGGCACCAAGCTCAGCAGCCTGCCTCCTACTTTCACCTACAAAGAGGTTCCAAAGAACAGAAGAGAGGATTTCACTGAAAGCACAATGTTTTTTGCAGAAAGTTTAATGCACCATTTTAAACCAAAATCATCTAAATTTTCTTTTAACACACAAGGCATCTGTCCCACTAATCCCTAGTCCTTTTGTATATCATAATGTGAGAATCATTTGTCACCCTCAGTTGTAATATCCAAAAATCTGGTAATTCACTGAACCACTCATACATTTTTTATTCATAACTATACCTTATCTTTGAAGGTTTCAGTGAACTTTACATAAATGCATGTAATGCAACAAGATACAATGATTTATCCAAAGGAGAATGAGAAAAAAGGGACGAAGGAAAATTGAATGTAGGAACAATAAGCTGTCCTAAAGTGATGTGCATATTCCAAATGCAGGGCTTCTATAAAAGTCTGTACATTTCCTAGAGATAGGTCAGAAGTTTGGCTCTTAATACTTCTAGCAACCAAGAACCACAGGATAACTGAACCTTACATGATTCAGTATCCTTAAGATAAAAACAAAAGGTATTAGAGTACTATTTCTCTCTTCATCTGCTTCATAAAGAAGATATAACAATGTTTTCAACAACATCCTTGCCGTTAGTTTGTCAGAGAGCTTTGCAAGAGGATTCCTCATAACAACTCTCACAAGCAAAATGACAGGGCCAAAATCCAAATAAATCCAAAGATAGAACAGAAGAGAGGAAAGTACCAGAGCAGGGGTTCAGGTACACGGCTCAATGCAAGCCTAACTTCACCAGAAACAGATTTTATTTTATCTAAATTAACCTTAAAGATTCTTGCCTTTTAAATCATAAATATTACTTGATATACATATAAATTTTTTTTCCTGAGTGTTACGTCTGCAGTTTTAAAACATTCTCAAAGGGGAATATAATTTTTAAAAGGTTAAGAACCACTGATCTACTATCCAGACTGCACACAGGTGTCCTTTGGGCCATCCTCCAAAAATAAGTTTCTCTTCTGAGGCTGGGAAATGTTGAGAAGCACCTGAAGTTGTGTTTTGTTTTGTTTCTTTTTGTTTTGTTTTCTTCATATGAATAATGAAACTTTTCTCAAGCTTGTTGTCAACATATATACAACCTTTAACACAGGAATATCCATAAGTACATGGAGTATATAACAATATACTCTAGCTGCCAAGTATGAAAACTGACAAAACTGTCACAAAGAAGCAGTAATATTGCTTCTGGATAATATTTTAAAACTTATAGATCAACATAAAAGCATATATTTTCCTAGATAAACATTTTTGAATTTTAAAACTTTTCTATACCAATTGATATAGTTTGGACTTTTCTTTTGGGTGGGGGGGGAGACCGGGATTCAAACTCATGACCTTGCACTTGCCAGGCAGGCACTTGTGCCACAGAGCTATCGCCCCAAGTCTGGACTTTTTTTTAACCTTTCATTGTTTTAACATTATGCAACTAAACAATCACTGCCATAGTCGCAGACACATAGTCTACCACCCAACTATACTACCATGGTTAAGATGTACCAAGTTTCCAAGAGCTTCAAGTGAAGAAGCTGGCCTACAGAACTATGGAAACAGACTCTTTATGCTCTCATCTATCTAATTAAAGTCACACATATCTAGGATTTAGTCTTCAGCATAAGAAATACAGAGATATATATTTGTCCAAGAATCCTCAGTTCAAAAGCCACAAAAAACTACCAATTCCAACCTACTCATAACAAGGCTGAAGTACAAATCAGAAACTAGTGTATTAATCACTTTTACACATAACAACATTTATGCTTGATGCCAAGATATTTTCTCAATACCTCAATATATAAATAGAATCCTGAATTACTAAAGAAGTTCACCAAAAATGTGATCAAACAGAAAGTTTAGGAATACCTAATGAATTATTTCCACCCAAGATACATTTAAGTGACCAAAGCTGTGGTTCTCACAAGTAGTCTCTCTCGAAACATACAGAATTCTTGGTTACTGAGCCTTCTTCCTCTATAACTTTCTCTCTAGTAACTTTTCTCTCTATTTTTCTAGCCAGGGTATAAAACTATTGATGAGATTATACCTTACATGCATTATTATCCCTGTTTTAATTTTTTAATCATTTATTTATTTATTTATTTATGGCCGAACTGGGGATCAAACTCAGGACCTTGCACTTGCCAGGCAGGCACTTGTGCCCTGAGCTATCTCCTAAGCCCCCCTAATCTTTTATTTATTTATGTATTTGGTACAAGATCTCACTACACAGCTCAGACTCAGTGATCCTCTTGTTTCAGCCTCCCCAGCTCTGGGATTACAGGGGTCACCACCATACCCAGTTCCAGGGCAGGCTGTGCATGAAATACCAGGAATCTATCTCAGGTCCTTGTGCTTTCCAGATTGGTGCTTAGACCAGGGAGCTACCTTCCCAGCCTCTATCCCTAAGTTTTAAGTAAGAAACTCCCAGGTAAAGCTGCCTAAGAAGTTTGTCTAAGGTCACAGCTAGCATAAGACAGAGCAGAGATTTAAAGCCAAAACTCAAGTCAAAGCCTATGCTTTCAATCTTGCACTAAATGAAATCTTCTTGGTATTTTGCCCTAGAACTCCTACCTCCCAGTGTGATTTAAATGCTCCTCTGTTTCCATAATGCCACAAACAGAGCATGTCTATAATTTTATACAAGTGAATCTATGTACTCTCGCTAGATTAAAATTTTGAGAACCCAGGTTATCGTTCAGGCATCCTTGTATCCCCAGAGTAGTAGCTACTAGGCAAATATTCAAACTAATTTGTCCAATAGTTTAATATAAAGATCAACAAAGTAAAAGTCTAAAACTAGCCATGCAGTCTTAGCAAGATCACAACTTCTCCAAATTATCAGCATCTCACCTTCAAAAAATAGTATGACATGGATATACAAAATGAAATGATATGCCAAGGATATACAAGATCCTTTCTGGATGTGAAAAACACTGTAACTGTAATTAGGACCTGGTATTTTATGTTTTGTCTTATCACTGTGAATTATTAGAAATAAAATGAAGCAATTTATCTTCTATATCATTCTATAGACAGTTTGTGTGTGTATACAGGTGTGTGTGCATATATTTGTATATATTTATGCAGTTTATATAGAGTCCAGAGAAAAATCCTCTTTCTCAACAGAGATAACTATCATCTAGACCAAAATCAAGCAGTGGCACCCTCCTCTGGTGAATGTTAAAGGAGCTAAGCCTCACAAAAGACAAAAACTAGAAAAGTAAGAAAGTGGGATTTTCTTTGCAGGACATATAAAAGAAAAGAGAGGAGTAAATATCCACAAGTGTTCATTATCAAACTCCTAGTAACAAATAACTCTTTCTGTGGCACTGTCTTTGTTTTACCCTAAAACAAAGCAAGACTGAATGAACTGAATACATATGGTGGGTGGCTATAGAGAGAACAGTCATTCTATTTTCAACTATGCTATTAATTGTTTTGCAAGCATTCTAACATAAGAGGCAATGAAAAACACTTAATACTTGGCTGAAAATGATCATCTTTTAATATTAAAAATGTAAGGACATGTAAAATATTTTTATTTTAATACAAGCATTTATTGCACCCTTTTTCTGTATAGATCCACTAGATAGTACCATAAATATTTCAATCTGAAACTCATTTGGGCCTCCAATTTTCAAGTTTCAGAAAAGTTAACTTAAAATAACATTTTCAAATTATCCAATCACACATGCATGCCAAAAACATGTCAAAGTATCACACACCGACAACCACAACTCAAAATTTTACAACTTTAATATTACATCTAATCCTTTAAGTTAAAAGTAAAACTGTGCTTTCCTAAGGACTAGAATCAGATTATCATTAGCCAACAATTTTAATATAAAATATATAATAAATATAAGCTTATTAAATGATTTGCAAATTGAGGAATCTCAGCTTCACTCTGAGACATAGGCACATAAAATGAAAATACATAAATTACAACTCAAGTCAAGAAAACAAATCACTCATTATACTGTTAATCTTGTCATTCAGGTATATTTTTGACCAAACATGCAGTGTCTCTTCCCTCAATTGACTTTTATCTTCTCCACAGTCAAGGGGGCAGGGCCACACCACACAAAAGGCTAAAACAATATTGAAAATTTCTGAAAGATTATAAAAAGGTTAGAGTGGATGTAAAATAGCAAAAGCTAATTTCAGTGCTACAAGTAACTTTGCTACATGTGTCACTCCTGGCAAGTTGTTTCTATGAGGTAGGCAGCCACACTACTGTGGAAAGCTCTCCAGACAGCTGGTGGAAAATGAAGATAAGATAACCAATGGAAATTTTTCTCAATGTTTATCCAAAACCGAGGCCAAAGAACAAGCAAATGCCTGGAAGAGAAAGAAATTCCCCATAGCCCATGTACAGACCAGAGGACAGGGTTAAAGCGGGGAGGAGTGTGCACCCTAAAAATGAAAAGGGGGCATGATGCAAGGTAACTTTGTTACCAAAGTAACTGTCCCAGCGAAAGAGAAATGGGGTGACTGGTTTGGTACTCTTTGGTGCAAGGCGCTGGGATCACATTTACCACCCACTACACCTGGGCCCAGAATCAAGTAGATAAGCCAAACCTCGAATGACCTCCAGGAACCCTGAGCCCCAGCTCCCATCAAGGGTGTCGCAGAAATGTGTGAGGGACATCTGAGCCGGCCTTTAGTCTTCTGCTCCCAAATGAACCCAATGAAACCTAGAAACAAGGAGATATCTGCGTCCCCACGCTGGCCAGGGAGCAGGAGTGAGGTCAGGGCAGCAGCGCTAGTGCAGACAGAGCATCTCTGCAAAGGCCAGGGACGCTCTGGGTCCCGCCGCAATCCAGCTGAAAACCCTAGCCGCGAGGTGTTCCTGTCAGCTGGCCTGCTAACACTTGCAAAGTCGATGGAGTTGGTAGAAGCACACAGCTGCCCCCTTGTTCTTCTCCTGAGAAAAGGGGAAAGTCACAGCTTCCTTTGCCCTCACTGGGGTTCACGCTACCCTGCAGATTTTTGACTCTTTCCCTGAGAGTGTATCATAGAATGTTCTTCCTTTGTTGCAGCTAATCTGGCTGCACACCCTAGAAAGGGCCACTGAGGCCCAGAGCCTAAGTGCTAATATTAGTTCTCTCCAAAAAATGAGCACAGTCTTACTCTGGGTTCGAGCATTGGAAGCTTCATATTTAAACAATTTGCTGAGGTCGACTTTCAGAGAACAGGACCCTCAGCCCAAAGAGCTCTCCACCTCGAAGTGGTTTAATAACTTGAGCATCATTTGTACAGACACCACGCCCCCCTCACGCAGGTCCTATTCCACTGCCCGCAGGAAGTCTTGTTGTTCACACACACACACACACACAGTGGGTAACTCCTACCTCGCCGCCGTGCCCATCGAAGATCCCGAAGATGGACGGGTGCGTCTTGTTGGCCAAATCCGTAAGAACTTCGAAGCGGTCCTCCATGTGGTCTCTCCGGCCCTGAATAGAGTACACGGCCACGTTATGGCTCTTGAACTCCCAGGTCTTGGAAAACTCGGCCTCCAGCACGTCAAGCCCTCCGAGTCGATCGTTCTGCATGATCTCAGCCACCTTGCCCTTCACCATCTTCACGGCGTCCCGGCTGGACTTGACGATGGTCTTCACTTCGTCCGTGTGGAAGAAGTAACTCCACAGCGCCAAGCTGATGCACAGCAGGAAAAGCGTCTCGGGTCTCAGCAAGAAGTAGCGCATGATGCGACCCAGCAGAGAGAGCAAAGTCATCGTATCCTCTATCATTTATTACCCCTTGAGCCCCCAACACTAGCAGCGACGCGCGCCCCGAAGGCTCGCCGGGCTCCGAGCACTGCGGGACGGCCGGCGGGAGGAGGCGGAGCAGCCGCCGAGGGTGTGGGAGCCGCGTGCGGGGCCCGATCCCAGCCGAGCAGCGGGCGCACCGGCGAGCTGTTCTAAGCCGGCACGGCGAGCGCGAGCCGTTCCCTTTTGTCTCCGCGCCTGGGCTGCCTGGAGGCCCGTGCCGGCCGCCCGCGTCGCCTCCCCTCCCTGCGCCTTTGTGATAACGCGGCGACGGTGGCGGCGGCGGCGGCGGCGGAGCAGCTGCCGCGGGTGCCCGCGGTGGGCGACAGGAATCCAGTTAAAGTTGCACGGTGCTGTCTGCCGCGGGGAGCGGGAGTGCCAGGCGCCGGCGCCCGCGCGGCCCCTCAGGGGCTGCCCTCTCGCACCTCCGGGGAGCGGTTAGCAGGTGTGGAGGCGCAGGACGCCAAAGCCCGGCGGGCGAGGGACGCAGGTCCCCTCGGTCGCCACTGCCGCGGAGCGCGGAGACAGCCGAGCGCTCCAAGTCCTCCACACACCCGGGAGAGCCCAAGAGAATAAAAGTTTTGAGGCAGCTTGGGCAAAGACGGAGTAGACGCAGTCCTGGCGACGCAGCACGATCGCGCCGAGCCGCAGGCGGCCAGCCGGGCTCAGCTCGCCTCTCCCCGACTCCGGGCGGCTCAGTTCGGCTCGGCTCGGCTCCTCCCGGCTCGGCCCGCCGGTTCGCTCCGGGCGCCTCAACTCTTCGTCGCCCCGCCCCACCCAGCGCGCGCCCCGCCCTGTTCCGCCCTGTCCCGCCCCGAGAGCCGCGATTCGAGACCCAGAGATGCTCCCAGGGAGCTGTCAGAGGGCGCGGAAGCTCGGCGGCAGCTGGTGCTCGCCCTCGACCTTGGTGGTCCAACGAACCGACGGGGAGGAACGAGGTGCTTCTGCGGCCTGACCCTTGCCTATGATCGTTTGTGTCTTGTGTATGGATCCCCGAGACAACATAATATTTCCCCTATACAATAAGCGTTGTTTTGGGTGGGAGCCATTGCTTCTCACAGAGGAGCAGAGAGCTGCACCTGAACACTGCCCCCTCCGGCACCTGCAAGATAGTGCGGTCCTCGCTGCTCGCGTAAGGCAGGCGAGAAGGGACCAACTTCTGCCTATTCGCAAACCGAGGGAGGCGTGGATCCCGCTTTTGGTAGTGCCTCGGCGTTCCACAGCGGCTGCAGGCCGGGATCTCCCCGGAGGCGGAGGACGAGCTGGGGCCCCGGCACCCTTCTCTCGCTCGAGAACCAGAGAGGAGAAAATCAGGGCCACATTCAAGTAGACTCTGATGATAACCTCAAAAATGCGTAGAAGTGTTGGCCTCTCTGAGAATGGCGTCTTCTTTGGAACGGGATTCAGCAGTTACCAAGACTTTCCCAGGTTACGCCCTTCCCAGAGAGACCTGGAGATGCCGAGTGGGACCTTGGGCGCTCCTGACCCTTCCGCGGGGCGAAGACCCTGACTACAGGTTGAAGCAAGCAATAACGGGATCCTGCCTCAGTCTTGCTGAAAGACGAAGTAGGGGCGGGGGTCCGGGTGCGCAGTGGAGACCCGCCGCAGGGGAGCGCGGGCCCCAGAAACCATCAAATGCAGGCGGGCGTCCGGCGCTACGCTTTGAAGATGGGAATCAGGGCAAGAAAAAGTACGAGTCAGTTTAGAATACGGAAATAAATCAGAGAACTTTAAGGAAAAATACTCCCTTACCCCTGTCCAGGAACAAGAGTGCTGGTCTAGTTGTTCCAGTCC
>PVKN010031880.1:0-12385 GCA_004027915.1 Capromys pilorides
AATGAATTTTGTTGTACTTTCGTAGAATTATTTTCCAGCACTGTGCTCTTCACTGCAGTAGCATCCTTAAATCTTTTCTCTCTGAGGAACATCTTTCAACAGTTCTTGCAGTGCTGTCATGTACACATCTTGGCTGTTCTGGGGTGGCTGGATGCTTGCTGAGAGACTAAAGCAAGTAGAAAAGATTTGTGGAAGATACAGCTCATGACTTACATGGAAGGAAGGGGCTGATTGGTACTTGCTAATAGGGAAGGTGTTATGGTTTGTGTCTAGTTGTCCCCCAAAAGCCTCATGCAGTCATGGGGCGGGGACTTCTGGAGTTTGAGACTTGACTCATGATCCACTGGATTATGTGTTTTAGTACTGATGGGATTATGGGTCTGAGTCCTTCTGGGATTATGGGTGTGGCCTAAGGCAGATAGGCTGAGGCAGAGAGCCTGAATGTGATATAAGAGAGACAGAGAGACAGATGCTTACTGTTGCTCTCTGCTGCCCTGATTGGCCAGTTGCCTCTGTTGCGATTGTTGCTGTTCCGCCACCATGAACTGTATGCTCTCTGCCCTGTTCCACTCAGCCTTGGGCCAGCCGAATATGGACTGAAACTTCTAGCAACTGTGAGCTAAATAAACCTTTCTTCCTTCATTTTGGGTGTTGGGTGTTTGTCCCAGCAATGAGAGAAGAGTAAGACAGAAGGATTCTAAGTGAATGTATTCTGATCCAGTGGCTTGGAGTATACACAAGGGCCATGTATGCTTTAGCAGTACCCGTTGACAAATCTCTTGCGGGGGCATCCCCAGCACTGTGCTCAGCAAGTCCCTTTAGTTGGGTATACTCAACAGTGGCATTGCATGGAAAATCCGTGGAGGGCACACGTTGTGTGACAGCCTCACTTGGCAGAGCTGCAGAGGCTGTGTACTTACCGATAGCACTTGCTACAGAGAGAGGTTTTCTAGATAAGGCCATAAGGAGGAACATCATGAGCTTGCCTTTGTTCTGTTGTGGGATCAGCATCCCAAGGAGCAGCTAACTTAGCATGTAGACAGGAAGGTGGTTTCTATAGCTACTGCTGGTTACAATTTTCCAGTGTCCTGTGCGTAATACTCATGTAGACCATTTGTTGTGTTGGCTTGGCCAGAGTCTTGGGGATGCAAATGTTAGGCTTTGGGAGTTTGATGCTGACTGTCTTTTTCTTTGAGGCAGTACACTCCATTCCCATATGCCTGAATTCCTTTTCAGTCTTATTTGTGCCCATCCTTTGCAGTGTGATCTGGGTACCACAGCAACAGTTTGGATGGTAGTAGACTATGACAAGCCCTGCTAGGGAAACAAGCAAATTGAATGAATCATTTCTTTAGGTGGCAGGAAAAACTTGTTACCAACTAAGCAGAAGCAGGATTAAGTTTATCTGTAGCTATGATATGATTGTGTAATTTATGGACTTTAAAACATATTATGAGAATTATCAGGAATACATATAGTTTTGTGCTTAGTTAACCGGTCCAGACTGTCAAACACAGGACGTTCAAACACAGGACGTTTCTCCAAAGACATATGATTACTCATTCTTAAGTCTGCAAAGAAGTCTTACCATTGTGTTTGTGAAACTGTTCTATTTTCATGTATCATGGTGTTCATTTTTAAATAGGAGGACTGTTCAATCAAACTCAGAGTGACTCAGGCCACTGCTTTGGGCAGACCTTTGTAACAGTTAGCCTTGAGCACTCAGTGGGTGAACACTTCGTTTAGAATCTTTTGGCTTTGGTTTTTGGTAAGGCCAACATAGATAATTCCATTTTGACTTTGACAACTCTGAAGCTTTCTTTATATTCCTCCTTTGTCTTTGTGATTGTCTCTCTGAAGACATAGCTGGTCTATCATTCTACAGTTACACTGTTAATAACTCCCATGAGTGTACTGCAGTTCTGGTTGCTGCTCTTACTTTATCCCACAGAAAATTTCTACGAGAGGGCATGAGTGAGAACAGAGAATACAGCCACCAAGTCGGGTAGTAAATGTGTGATTCACGCATCATGTGAGTTCCTTGTGAGTTGAGTATGGACCACTGCTGCTGTTACTCTCACTCTCTCTTCTTAAAACATACTTGGGTATTTTAGGAGTCAGTAACCTTTGGGGATGTGGCTGTGGACTTCACGCAGGAGGAATAGGCTTTACTGAAGCCTTCCCAGAAGAATCTCTACAGAGCTGTGATGTAGGAGACCTTCTGGAACCTGGCCCTTATAGGGAAGGTGGACCTCATCTTTTATGTAGATGCATATTTCTTGCTCACCAGTGTTGTTTAAGGTTTTGGGATATGAAAAACAAACACTCTGGTGAAAAATTTAGCATGCTCAAAATAAAATATGAAACTGGAATGTAGCAATTTTTATCTAATACAATAATTTATCATAATTTTCTGGTGTCTGCATTTTAGGTCACAAATGGCAATACTACCATTGAAGAAAAGTGTAAAACTCTCAACAGAAATCAAAGGTAATTTCCACTAACAAGAGAAAGCATTGTTCCTCACAAAATTTGTAGTGAAAGGAAATATTTGAAAGAACTGTAGAAAGCAGTCCTACCTTCGAAATTATTTCCTCTGAGAATTTTTTGCTTGAACTACAAACAGATTGAGCATCCTTATTCCAAAACATCCAAAATACTAAATGCTTCAGTATCTTAAACTTTCAGCACCAATAAGTGATATATTCCTTTGTACATGAGCTTTGTTATGTGCCTAAAATTGAAAATGTACATGGCTACTTTCAGGCTTTCCATAGAAGAAATGTGTAAAACATAAATTTTTTGTTTATACTTGACTTTCATTTCTCAGATAAGATGTATGTGCAGATATTTTAAAATTCAAAACACTCACACAGTCATATTTTATTTATTTATTTTTTCCTTAATAGAATCTTGCCATGTAACTCAGGCTAGGTTTGAACTCACTACAGCCCAGGCTAACTTTGAACGCATGGCAGTCCTCCTTCCCCTGCCTCCTGAGTGCTGGGATTACAACATCGCCATGCTTGACCCTCTATGCGTTTTGGATGAGGGATGCTAAACCTGCATGTAAATGTAACTTAGATGCTCAGTGTTTGCATTGTGGTTACCTTGGAAAGAGTACCAGCTGACCCATGTGACTGTCAGTGTTTTGGTACATACCTTTTTTGAGTGTTCAGTTCATATACATTCACACAATTCATGGAGTTAAAGCTGACATATTTCCTGATGACATTAAGATATAAATCTAGTATTTATTAGTAAATGTAAAGTTATTCATAAGCAAGCTCCTTGGTAATGTGTCACTCTTTCATTGCAGATATCAAGTGCTACAGGGATTCTTTAAACATAAAGAAAGTGGACAGCATGGAGAAACATTGAGCAAGACTCCAAATCACAGTGTAAACAAGAAAACCTCTAGGGTACAATGATGTAAAAACCACATGTTTAAAGATGCGACTAATAATTTTTGTTTCCAAGAGACATCATAATTAACTGTGGGCACATGCCATCTAAGTATCAGGGATGTACAGAGAGGCCTCATGAATGTAAAAAATGTGATAAAGCTTTTCAGTGGCCTTGCCACTGAAATCATGAAAGGACTCACAGTGAGGAGGAACCTTATGCTTGTATGCAGTGTGGGAAAACGCTTGTTCCACCTACTATTGAAGAAAGGTACAAATTCACACTGGAGAAAAACCTTTTATATGCCAGCAGTATGGGAAGTTCTTCCAGTAGATCAGTTTCCCTGAAATACATGAAAGAATCTACATTGGAAAGAACCCTTTTGTATGTAAGCACTGCAGAAGCCTGCGCTCGTGCCAGTCCTCTTTGAATACATGCAAGAAACCACAGTGGAGAGAAACCTTATGTGTGCAAGCTGCGTGTGAAAGCTTTCCAAGAATTCAGCAGAATGCTGAGGCATGGAAAGATTGGCAGTGGAGACAGACGCTGTGCGTGTGAGGAAAGTGAGAGTCTTCAGGAGCTGTGGTTACTGCAAAATCATGTAAGGACTCACGCTCGCCAGAAACCCTGAATCTAGGATGTGGAAGGCTATAACACAGCCAAGGATGCCCAGAGCAGGGGCTCCTGTCAGGGTAGACTGAGGAAACCTCTAGCCACTCAGTTCCATTCACAGTATTGAAAGAACACAGTACGGAGGAAAGCATTAGTAGAATAGATGTGCAAAAATCTTTAGTTGGTTGACACTTGTTTCAGTTACTATTCTGTTGTTTCTGGGACAAATACCTGCAACACAAGCTTAGGAGAAGAAAGGTTTGTTTAGCTCACAATTCTTGGAGGTTTCAAGATGCTGCCTCCCACTTTATAGGGACTGGAGGAGGGGCTGGGCGCTGCCATGTCCAGGATGATCTGCTCCACACTTCTGCGTGAAACTGCCACCTGCAGGGGGGTGGGGGGGTCGACCTCTGACAGTGTGTGCTGTTAGTTTAACAGTTCATGCCTTTCTTGGCCACGCCCCATCAAGCCCCGCCCTTTGAGCCACACGCTTGACAGCCCCATGATTTACATGAGGCTTTGGGTGGGCAACTAGATACAAACCACACCACTCTGCCGCTGGACCCCCAAAGACTCATGTACATCCCTTTCTGCAGAAGGCAGTTTAGTCTGTCTCTAAGAGTTGCCAAAGTTCCAACAGTTTCAGCATTGCTGAAAAGCCCAAGTCCCAAGTTTCCTCCAAGATCCAAGGCAAACTCTCAACTGTGAGCACCTATACAAATGAAAAATTACACACATCGAACATTCAAAGGCAGAAGATAAACATTGCCCTTCCAAAGGTGTACACAGGAGAACTCAAACCACTGGGGCCAAAACAAGTCCAAAATCCAGCAGGCAAACATTAAGTCCTATAGTTCCATGTGGAATATCCGAAGCAATCTGTGGCAAATCATGAGCTCCCTGTGGCTCCACCCCTGTGGCGCTCTTGGTGGTAGCTCCCATGGCTTCTCTCTTAGGCCGGCTATTCTCCCTCTGTGCAGTTTTCCTTTGATGACCCACGTTCCTGGCTTTTCCAAGCTTCTGGGTTTTCCATGGAGTAGGCTTCTCTCTCATAGCTTCACACATTGCCCTCCCTGGGGCACACTGCCTGCCCTCCCAGACCTCCTTCTGAAATTGAGGTGGAAGCCTGCTTAACCTCAGAATTCCTGCATTCTGTATGCACCTAACACCAGTGCCACGTGGATGATGCCAAGTTCTGCTGCCAGCTGGAGCAGTAGCCAGGCTTCCTTCTCTCTTAGCTGTAGGAGTCAAGTACCTGGGTTTCTGAACTAATAATTCTCTATGCCGGGGCCATTCTGTAGTCTGCTGTGGCCGCCGCCTCCATTCTGGAACCTGGTGTGGCTGCCGCCTCCATTCTGGTACATGGAGCTCTGTGGCTTCCTCTTCAAAGCAAAGGCCCTCACCCTTGCTATTCCGAGGCTGCGAAGGGTGAGAAACTGCCACCTCCTGTGATGCCCTCAGGACATCTTTTCTGTTGTCCTGTTCCTCCTGGGCAACGGAGATCTCCGCTCCATCCTTGCAGTCCACAGCCTCCCTAGCACTTTCTTTCTGGCCAGACTCATAACATTTCAAATCATTCTGCTGGGCTCTTTGTTCTTCTCACCATAAATCTGACCATAAAGATCCCCCAGCAATAACCATGCCACTGCCCCAGTATTTGACTGCTTTGAAAATTCCTTTGAAAGATTCATTAGTCCTCCGTGTTTAATTTCAGTCTCAGGCAAAGTTTGTGGACATGGGCAAGAATCTGCCAAAGTTTGGGCCAAGCCAAAACACAAATGATCTGGAGTCCAACAGCCAATGCAGTCCTTCCCAGCAGAAACCTCCGCAGCCTGGTCTTTACAGGTCGGCTTTCTATCAGTCTTCTGGTCTGAGCTCTGACCAGAACCTCCCCTACAGAAGTGCCAAAACTGTTCCAGCACTTTACTCATAGGTGACATCGCCAAACCTTTCCTATTTCTTCCCATAAGCCATTCCCAAAAGCTTGATATCCACATGATTAGGTGTAGCCACAGCAACAACCCCACTCCTGGTATTCTGTTCTAGTCAGGGTTTTATTAGAGGAACAGATATAATACAAGGAACAGATATAACACAAAATGTGCCAGTCCCAGAGTCAGATGGGGAAGTGTGCTGAGAGCATCTGCATACTGCCCCCTGAAGGATTCAATCCCAAGGCTTTTATACTCACTGCAGTGTTCCATCTCTACCAGTCTCTACTGGTCTTAACCGATTTCTGCTGGTTCCTAACAGCCATTGTGACTGAAAAGGAAGGCAGAAGAACCTGCTACAAAAAGCTGAAGGGTCCAAACTAGAGACTGACGAGTCGTGTCTGAAAAGGAAGGCAGAAGAACCTGCTACAGAAAGCTGAAGGGTCCAAACTAGAGGCTGACGAGTCGTGTCTGAAAAGGAAGGCAGAAGAACCTGCTACAAAAAGCTGAAGGGTCCAAACTAGAGGCTGACAAGTCTGTGCAGGAAGCCAGGAGATAAAGTCCAAAGTGAACTATTCTGGGGCAGGGCCCTCATGGCTCACAGTGTGAAACAGCCAGGCAATGCAGCCAAATTGCTAAAACGTATTGACCACTGGCATCCCACTAAGTTGATACAATGTATCAACCACTATAATACATAAGAATGTACACATAAGAATGTACACTGGATCGAAACCCTGTGAATGAGATAAATACAAGAAAGGTGTTGGTTCTAACAGGTTCAGTGCCATATAAAAGTTTTTCTGTCTTGAAAGCCTATGAATGTAAATAATATAAAGAACATAATGCCATACCTCATCTGAAGGAAACCTAAACTTTATGTTATTAATAATACATCCATCGACTGGCTATATAGTTCAGTGAATTAAAGTGCCTGCAAGCAGGCACAAGGGCTGGGTTTTGATCCCAGGGCGCACCGAGAGGGCAGTTGAGATGCCGTGGTGGTGTGTGCCTGTAATCCCAGCTCTTGTGAGGCTATAAACAGGTGGATCATTACAAGTCTGATCTAGTAGTGAGACCCTGAACATCCTGTAAGCCCTTCTCTAAAATACAAAAAAAGAAAAAAAATATGTCCATCACTGGTTCTCTTTTGAGGCAGAGGTTGTTTGATCCAGTCAGATAGTAAAATTGTAATTATTCTATGGTCCTGAGGTAGCAGATTCTTTCATTGTGCATATTTTTATAATTGAGAATTTTTTTTTTTTTTTTTGCCACTTTTAGGATCCATTTACAAAATATGTTTGTTTTGTCTTGATCTAATCTCCGAGGAGCATCGTTTGGTGTTGCTTGTAACTGCTTCATATACTTGACCTAGTAAATATGAGGCCAACTGAATTCTTCTCAGCCTTTTTTTTTTCTACTTGTCTACACTGAATCATTTCCCACATTGTGTAGTATACTCTGTTCCCTAAATGCCCATGCTTTTCAGTTAGGGTGGGATTATATTTCTAAAAACCTATAGTAAGAAAATACTAAAATTTGAAGGAACAATACACCTAACCCAATTGTCGTTACTGGTGTGCCCTACAGTATGCTCACATACTTACAGAAACCCAGGGCCATGCGAAATCATCTAATGGGTCTGTTACATGAAGAGGTGTTACCAGTGCTGTGTGACTTTCTTAGTATGGTCGGTGTGTTGTGTGGTTTGCTTACTTTTGTGATTATGTGTGCCTCTGCCAAGCATCATGGGAGAGTAGGTTGGCACCACTGTCATGAAACATTAATCTTGAAACTTTGGGATTCATATCACTTTCCTATTGTGTTAACATTGTAAGTCAAATCATCAGTTGATGATCATCCTTGTGTTAGTTAAAATATATACATTCTCTTAATCCTTAGCAAACTGGACAGTTCACCTGTATTTCTCTGTAGTTTTAAGGAGAACAGTATGTTCTAGCAAGAATTGAGAAGATATTGTTGCAGTTAAGCTTTTGTTCCTCAGAAAATACACCTTTCATGGTAATTTTTTAGCATACTTACATGCTAGCATCATAGGTTAGAAACATACAGACATAACCATGAATAGCCCAGGTCTTCTATGCTCTCAAGTGTAGAACTGTTTAAAACCATATTCTCATACTGCCACTTGTTTTCTTGGTAAAAAAAAAATGACAAAGAGACCAGAAATCATATGAAGGATGTCTAAACTAGGTGTGGTGGTGCATTCCTGGAATCCCCACAGTCAGGAGGCTAAGGCAGGAAGACTGATGCCGGTTCAAGCCTGAGCTGCAAAGTGAGTTCAAGGTCAGCCTCAGCTGCCTGGTGAAACCCTTTCTCCAAAAAAGAGAAAAAAAATAGCAAAGATGAACATCTAGAAGCTGGGCTGTCCTCTCTGTGAAGTCAGTGTGTGAGGGAGTTAGGATGTCATTCTCATTTCCACACCACCCAGTTGTCACCTGGGTGTTCATCATCTGCTTAGTTGTGGATCTGACAGGTTAGGGCATGCAGAGAGGCCTGTTTCATAGGATTGACCATCGTTGTAATTTCTATAAAAATAAAACAGGGCTGGGGATATAGCTCAGTGGCACAGTGCCTGCCTGACAAACAAAAGGTTCTAAGTTCAATTCTTGGTACTGGGGGCAAAAAAGAATTATCTTAGCAGTGGTTGAATCTCATTGCCTGTGACTTTGTGAGACTCTTGGCACTGAAACTTCCCATTCATTTGGTTGACAGGTGTCAGGGGTACATTTGTTTAATGCCATTTTCCAGTGTACTCTGTGTGTCCATGTGGCTCTGCTCTGTGGAGTGAATGAAGCACATGTACCTCCCTCAAGCCACAAAGTTCCTCTCAGTCTGAGAAAGGGTTATCCTATGCACTGTGCGAGGTCCTGGTGTGTGTTCTGCGTTAGTGAAGTGACAACTGAGTGAATCCCCGATTGAAACACGAAAATATGGATGCCCCGAGGATGCTTAGCCATGTAATAACTGAGGTGAGCAGCAGATACAGATTATCATTTTGAGGGAGGACAGGGAAGTTTATTTGGCTTCCTCCGCAAGGGCAACTTCCATGTCCATGAGTGTAGCTGGGAACACTGCATTTCGGTGACCTACAAAACCGAGTCTGTTTTGGTGTTCCCAGGTCTTCTTTCTACATGCTGAGACTTCAGCGCATGCGTCAGGCGTCACTGGGCTTCCTGTGTAAATGAAAACGTTGCATACGTGGCTTCTTGGAAATGCAAATCGAAGTTCAGATTTCACCTTGAGAAGGACAGGACTCGTGCTATTTAAATTTTACCAAAAAATCCTACGTGGAAAATTAATCCCAATGCAAATGTGTTGGTTAGTGGAGCCTCCTAGAGGGGGTTTTGTGTTATAATTGCTGCATCTTTTGGCATTGATTAAAGTCACTCTTGCCTATTTGCACTGTACCCTGGAACACACAGCAAAGATGTCCTCAGCAGGTGTTGGTGCCATGATGTTGATCTTCACAGTGTCCAAAACTACAGAGACAGAAAAATTCTGATTCTTATGAATTACCTGGATCAGGTATTCTTGTGTAGCAGTCAAACAGACTAAACCAAATTGAGTATAGAAAGAGTAATGCGTGCTGCTGCAGCAAATACCTGAAGATATGGAAGTGGCCTTGAAGTTAGGGAGTGGAGGCGGGGAAGTCATTACTATAAATAATTCTGTGGAAAAAATCTTGCATTGCTGTAATTGGAACATGGAGGTTGGGCAGGTAAAGGTTCAGAGGAATAGGAGCTGTTGAAAAATTCCTGAGTCCACTTACAAATTACTTAAGTGATCTTGAGCACAATATCAGTTAAAACATGAATAACAGAAGCCACTAATGAATTATTTAGAGGAGGAAGTATTTCTGGAAATGGGAGAATTACCCATTCTTACGGCACAGAATTTGGCTGGATATTTGTGTGTCTTTGGGCTTACAAAGTGCAGATTTTCTGAGTGATGGACCAATACATTAGGGAAATTCCTAAGCTTAATTATTAGAGTGGCTCCACTGACCTTTCTTACCACCTTAGAGTAAAAGGTAAGAGAAAGGTAAAGATCAATGGTTTCCTAGACATAGGACATTTCTCAGCCTCACTCTATAAGGAATCAAAAAGCTTGTCTGGGAGAGAAGAGATACCAAGGAACCGCTGCACAAAGATGTACAAGACTGGTATGGATAGGAAGAAGTGCGGATGGAGGCAATGGAGGATGAACCTGAAGTCACTGTGGTGATCTTCCTAGCTGCTCCTTCCGTTACCACCCCAGGTTGCTAGCACAGGAGCATTTGGTGGCAGGGCCCAGGGTGTTCATGGTACTGTGAGACTCAGCGCCGACAGCCATAGTGGTACGATTCTCTGCGTTCCCATGCAGCACACTTGAAGTCACTCCAGTATTGGTTCTAGAGGGCCAGTATTTATTTATTTGAGGTTATGAGCAGAATAGATTTATTAAGAGAAAGAAAGCTCCTGTCCAAGAGGGGTAGGGGGAGTCCCCAGTGGGTGTCCACCAGAAGCTGTTGCTTCCAGGGGCTTCTATAGAGAAGACATGAGAACTCGTTTAGGTAGGTATGAGGTGGGACAAAGACTATGGTCAACCAATGAGATCACAAGCACCATTGCTCAGGTGACATTAAGATCGGCATCCAATGGGAAGGCAAGTCACGTAGCAAGCAGGCAAGAGTATCACCTATTGAGCTTGGGCTCATGACTCTTTCCAGGTGATTGATACTTATTTAGCATATCAATCCCTGATGCCCACCCTTAAGGAAGTATGTAGTGAGGGCCAGTATTTAGTTCTATCCATTGTATTGAATAGGACAATAACATATCCACTTGGTTTTGGTTGTTCACGGACTCAGAGTGCAAGAACCTGGAAAGGATGGATTTTTGTGTCTGTACTTAAAAACAATGTCTCAGTTCTCAGGCCCAGCAGAACCCTGCCACAGCCGTTACAGAGATCCCACTTCGATGAAGCTCAGGATTGTAAGGTGGGGAGCTGTAGGGACAGACCAACAAGGCGGTATCCAAGGAAGATATTAAAGAGGGGCCCCTCTGTGACTCCAATAGTTCCTGTGGAACACAAGGCAGTGACTGCCTCTGGAGCAAGATCCATGCAAGGCAGCTGAAGCGTTGGCTTCATCCAGAAAAGTCTCGGATAGACAGGCTGCTTGATGTTTACCCAGAGTTAGGGAAGTCTGGTGTGAAGTCAACTATAATTCAGTAGGCTGCGCTTTAAGCAGGTTCACGTTGTACAGCTTCAGATCAAACATAGCCTGAAAACGCGAAAGGGGAAAAAAATGTTTTAAATTTTACATCATGGGCCATTATGAGCTGCTTTAGTAAGTTTGCCTTTCTGTGTCCTGGAGGTCACCTTTGCGTCAACTAGTAGCTGTGTGACGTCACTTCCGGGACCTAAATCACAACAGCTTGACCTGTGGGGTGGTGTATTGACAAAACAGCTCCTGGCCCTTTTAAGTATTCTTAATCCTCTAGGGCCCCTTTTAGGTATTCTTAATCCCCTAGGGCCTGCTGAGTTTGTTAAACTCTCACAGACGGTTTGATGGGGCTGGAGCCTCGTCACTCAACACTCCCAGGCGGGTGCGCGACCAATGGAATGCTCTATGGTAGGCGGCGCAGTTCCTGCTCTGGCCAATCAGCGGCGCTTCTAACTGCCCAATCAGGGGCTCTGTTGTATGAAGTTGTGCGTTGCCGCAAACATCGCGAGATCTTAGTTACGCCGCCGCCATAAGAATTTCCTGTGCAGGGCCTTGGTCGTTACTGTACATAACGTCGGCGGTGGGGTTCACGGGGAGCCCCGGGGCCCCTCCGATCCAGGAATGGTGAGTTCCGCTGGCGCCAGGACCCCCCTGTCCTCTCAGCCCACGGCGGCATTGCCTGGGAGAGGTGGGTCCGGGACCGCGGCGAACAACGGCTCCCTCCGGCTGCCGATCTCCGCGGTGCTGGAGGAAAAGCTTCAGATACAGTTTCTGTGTTTCCCTGGCTGGCGGAGCTCCGAGTCTTCCCGCCCCGGCCTCGCGAGTAGCGGCGACGCCGCTGAGTCCGGTCTGAGTCTGGTCCTGGATGGCTGGAGCCGGGCGGGGCCTCTAGCAGCGGGGACGGGAGAAGCGTTAGGCCTGTGCGCTTGCCAGCTGCCCAGGGCGGATGCTGTCGTTGCGTGCGCCTCGCCTAGTTCTGTCCCTTCCTTTTTTCTTGTCGCTCCCTCCCCTTAGCCAAGATCTCATTCTGTCGGTCAGGTTGGGCCTGAAATTGGGCTCCTGCTCAGCCTCCCTGAGCTCTAGGATGACAGGCACGCTCCACTTGTTTTGGCTTGAGGTTGCTCTTTGAGAATATGACAAACTGATTTGTTCTCCGCTCACTCTCCTGTTGTGTGCTGGTACCACGTTTCAGGGTGGTGAGAGAGAG
>PVKN010031881.1:0-12384 GCA_004027915.1 Capromys pilorides
CAGATTTGAGTGACTTAGCATGTTAAGTATCTTTTCCACAGGTTCCATAGTCCCATGTAGGCACCCAGGATAGGCAGCCTTGCAGCTATCTGAGGAATCCTGCCTCTGCTCTTTTCTGGGTGCCCCAAGGCCCCTCTAATGAGGTCGTAGATGGGAGATGTAAGGAGAACTTATGTGTTCTGGGCTGCGTGTGTAGCCTACATTTTTACCCGACTGGCTGGAGCTTGGTCTTATCACAGGTTTATTGTTGTTTTTAAAGAAATCACTTTTTTTTTAATGTTAATTTTAATGTTTTTTTTTTTTTTTATTTGTTACAGGTCTCGCTACATAGCTCAGACTCATGGCGATCCTCCTGTCTCAGCCTCCCCACACTGAGATTATAGGCATGTGCCACCACACCTGATTTCAGGGTGACACAGCAAGCATGCCTTCCAGAACGGGGCACAGCATGCAGTAGTGGGTATTGAACTCAGGTCCTTGGGCTTGCCAGGCAGGTGCTTAGGCTGCTGAGCTATCTTCCCAGCTCCAGTCACAGGTTTGTTGTAATGGAGGGTGAGAAGTGTTGGTCTGTCTGTGCATCCAGTAAGAGGTGTGGGTCTGTGAGCATCTAGACAGCGCTGCCAGACTCTCACTGATGCCGGTAGTCATGTTAGAGAATGTGAAGTTTTGGCCTTCATTTGAGCGGAAATCTTTTTAAAAGCAATCTGTTAGTCTTCATCATTTGTTGTTCTTTTAACTAACATTTTTCAATTTTCCTTCAAAACCACTGGCTGATAACAAGGCTAGATTTTCTCTTATAAAGTTTCACACCGGGGTCAGTGAAATAGTTCAATAGACTAAGTGCCTGTTTAGGCAAGTGCAGGGCCTGGGGTTTGATCTTTGGCACCACATGCCATGTGGGTCCCGTCCCTGGGAGCACTGAGCCAGCCATCGAGACTGGGAACACCTGTAATCCCTGCACTGGGGAGGCTGAAAAAGGGAGAATCGCTATGAGTCTGAGCTACATAGTTAGAACCTGTACCAAATACATAAAAAATAAAAAGTAAATAAATCAAAACAAGTTTCACACTGACCATCTGGATGGTGAGAGGAAACTGGGTATGGAGATTTTAAATATACAAGAAAGACATCAGCAAGGAAATTGGCTCCTTCTGCCTCCTGTGTTGCTGTGTGCTTATTCTTTTTCACCTTGTGTAGTCCCAGATGCAGAATTCAAGCTGATCATGGTGGCAGATGCCTTTGTCCCCAGCGCTCTGGGAGGCTGAGGCAGGAGAATGGTGACTTTGGACACAGCCTGGATAATTTAATAAGATTCTGTCTCAAAAAACAAACAGAAACAAAACAAACTGAAATAGAAAAGCTCAGTAAAAACCCAAGGTTGTAACTTAGAGCAAAGGCCCTGTATGTCCAGAACACCATCAAAAAGGCAGAATTTAAGTATTGGATAGAAAAATTGACTCATACTAACATACTAGTGAGAAATACTCTTGTGTGAGGTTGTAAGGGACAAGAAGGAGACATCTGTGTGTCACAGCTCACATCCTTGTAAGATTCTCATTGGATTCGGATGCCATGCAGCAGGGGCTTTCTGGCCTCCCCTCCTCCATCCACCCAATGTGCCTGTTTATCCTTTCCTCTCACAAAGATTGTTCTGAGGCCAAACGTCTGCTCCTGTTGCACGGTGATATTTCCTTTCTCCCTGAATTTCCATGCCAGGGCCCCAGCTTCTACTTTCAATTTTAAGAAATATCCTTTCCCCATAAAATATTCTTTCCTAATAAAAAAAAATTATCCAAGTTAGCTTGTAACTTAATTTTAAAAACTCTCTCTCTTTTTTTTAATACAATGTAAAAAATCTTGTTCAGAATGGAGAAGTTTACAAACAACATAAGCTAGGTATTGCCATTTGCTAGGGTTCTCAGAACCCTAGCCAAACCAGAACCAGTATGAACTGTACATGCATGTGTATGTGCATGTGCATGTGCATGTGTGTATATGCATGTGTGTGTATGAGGTATTAGCTTTTGCACTTATAAAGACAAAAAAGGACCAGGCATGGTGACAGCTATTCCAGAGGTTAAGGCAGGAAGACGACAAATTTCAGGAGAGGCTGGGAAACTTAGTGAAACACTATCAAATCCTAATAAAAATAAAAAGGGCTGGGGTTATAACGCAGCATTCTTTGGGTTCAATTCTCTAATGCAGCTAAGTAAACAAACACTCCGCTGTTCCTTTCCCAGCCTCCTCCTAACCCTGGTCTGGTGTAGCTCATCAGGATGCTTTCTATAGCATTAATCTCAGAACCTAGGAACTGCTTCTGTTTATGGGCTGATAGCATCCTCGGCCAACTGGTTCTTGCCACTAGGCGGTAATTCCCAGGGTCTGGGTGAATGCTTTGAAGGAGTGTGCTGCTAGACAGTCATGCTAGGAATTCATGTTTCCAAGCTTCTCCTTGAAGTACTGATGCAATCCGTAAATGTAGTGAGGCCAGGAGCCAGGAATGCACTGGAATTAAAGTTAAAGAGGGAAAATATATTTAGCTCAGAGTTTATGGGAGATTTGTGGAATTGGGCTTCCTACTGGATGCACAGATGTCCCTGAAAGTTTGGGGGCAGAGGACGTTTGTTTGGGAGACAAACTGAAAAAGGAAAGGGGTAAATGGGATGGTGGTTGCTGAAGGAAGGGGTGAAGCTCCACTCCCTGCAGCAACATCACACAAACAGACAGACAGATGGACAGAAAGAGTTCTTCAGCTCTGCCTTCACAGCCAGCTGGGGATGGGAGTGCACTGGCTGCCTTGGGGCATTTCCCAGTAGGTAGTAGAACCAGCATGGCCTGTGGCAGGCAGGGAATTAGGACCAGAAAGATTAAAGCCAAGAAATAATGAGGCTAGTGTGTGACAGTAGTATCTAACTGCCTCTAAGATTTAATACATGATGTGCAATCCTAAATTCTGGGTGAAAGACCGGAGAAGTTGAGTAGTGTAAGGTCAGGATCCCCTTAGAAAAGAAATTTAATAGTACTGGCTTAAGGAAAGGTATATTATTTTCCCAGTAATTTTGGTATTGTTTGAAAAAAATCATGGGCTTGATGCTTGATACGTGATTTCATTGCACTATATACAGTATTGGTCTTGGTTTCTTTTCTTTCATTGCTGAGATGGAATCCCTGCTATCCAAAGTTAAAGAGGGAAACGTTTAGCTCACAGTTTGTGGAGGTTTCAGTCCATAATCAGCTGGCTCCAAGGCAGGGTGGCACATGGCAGAGGGCAGCAGCTCGTGGTGGCGGGAGACAGCAAGAGCAGCAAGAGTGAAAAGGGAGGAGCAGCCGTAGAGAGTGAGCCCCTCTCCCTGCCTTATGATGTATGCAGGCTGCCTGCCAGAGGTGGCGTAGCACCCTCACCTGTAACCACAGCACTGGACCATGAGCCAATCACAGACTCTAGGAGCCTGCTCCCTGACTGCTTGAGGCTCTGGGGGAGGCATACAAATGCAAACCATGACAGCGCTTAAATAAACATTTTATGGAGTCATCGCAATTTCTACTGAAGCGTTTTCTAAAAAATTTATTAAACTATCTGTGAGTATCTATATAGTTTCTTAGATTATGATGCTGTGTAATCAGAAAAGACATTTTTCTGAAACATGTTGCCATACTTTCACACAAAATATACTGACAACAAGCATGAATTGTGCTGTCCTTTTGCCTACAGTGCACCTCCAGTGCAAACAGAACAGGCATGTTAGCGACTTTAACACACCTGTGTCTTAGTTACTTTTACTTGTTGCTGGGACAAATACCCGACACTCAAAATGAAGGAAAGAAAAGTTCATTAAGCTCAAGTTACTGGAGGTTTCAGTCCATATTCAGCTGGCCCAAGGCTGAGTGGAACAGGGCAGAGAGCATCCAGTTCATGAGGGAGGAACAACCAGGGGAGCAGAGAGCAACAGCCTGAGTCTGTCTCTCTGTCTCTCATTATATTACATTCAAGCTCTCTGTCTTAGCCTATCCACCTTAGGCCACACCAATAATGCCAGCCTTACTCTGATAACCCCATCAGTACTAAAACACATAATCCTAGTGGATCATGACTCAAGTCTCAAACTCTAGAAGTCCCTGCCCAGTGATTGCATGAGGCTTTGGAGGGACAGCTAGACATAAACCATAACAACCTGACAATCAAAAGTTAAAGCAGGAGAGGTGTATTCTAGCTCAATTTTCAGAGGATTGAGTCCATGGTTAGTTGTCTTCAGAGATGGTGCAGCAGAAAGGCATGAAGAGAACAGTAGCTGAACCCTTGGCTGGCGAGGAAACAGAGAAGGACAGAGAGAGAGAGAGAGAGAGAGAGAGAGAGAGAGAGAGAGAGAGAGAGAGAGGAGAGCGGGAAGGAGGGAGGGACGGAGACAGAGACAAGAATACATTCCTACAAATCATACCTTACCCCTCTGGCTGGCCTCCACCACCAAACGTGGGACTTCTCAGAAACATTTTAAATCTAAACCATAATAGCAGGTAAAATATTTTTTTAAGATTATGTATCCCACGTCATACATTCAGGATAGTTCGTCTTCAGCCAAGGAAGAGCTATGGACCATAGTAACAGGCACTTTGTACCAGGAGAAACTTGAATTAGAGGTAGATCTTTGTTTCATCCACCATATTCACAATACCAGGCCCTGAGGAAACCTGGGGATTTTCCTCTGAGCTTCTTCCAAATCAGGAGGTCGTCTAGTGGATTGCCACCCAACTATCACTTCTCATGTACATCCAACGCATTTTCTGTTGCTTCTTTCCAGGCTCTGTCTGTATACATCTCATGCTGTGTCCTGCTAGAATGAGGAGAGACAAAACAGTTCTGCTGAAGTAACTCTCAACTCCTGCAACCCCCAGGCCAACTGACACAGCTGCAGGGAGAACTACTGGCTCCATATCAGAAAGCTAATCTCCTGGAGATAGACTGCCAGACCTAATTATAACCTTCCACTGGCCCATCCACCTGGCTCCTGGGCCAGGTAAGTCGTTGAGTCACCAAGCACAATCAGGCTTAGCCTTTTTATATCCTTTGTGGCAAATTAGAACCTAGTTCTCATAACCTCACCTACTCTTTGCCTGGCTCTAAACGTTTTACTTTATTTGTTCAGAGCTTAGTTACTGTTTTCTGAAGCGAATATTTTGTTCTTTATAAATGACCCTCTCAAGCATTCAGAAACAACAACGCAAAATCACCAAGAAGCTCCAGTCCTTCACCCAAGATAATGGTAACTCTGAATCTGTTTACATTTCTCTCGCTTTCCTTTTTCCATGGTACTAAAGGAATTCCTCACGGGTTTTGTGATATGACTCATTTCCCTTTGCCCTGTGACCTGAGTCCTTTCTTCATTCTAATGTTCAGCTTCTTAATCTGTCTGGCTCCTGCACGAACTAAACACAAACTGAAGTTCAGATATACAGTGATTCAGGGCTGCTTGGCAAAACATCTGTGCTCTTTGTGAAAGAACCCAATAAAGATTACATCTGTGCCTTGTTTATGACAGAACCCAGTAACGAAGTTCTAGGAACTGCACATAAACTATTTCAGCTATATCCATCTCTTTCAAAGCTTTGGAGAGAGTTACTTGATAAGTAGCATTCTGAAAATTCCAGATAGTTTACTGCTTATATTTCCCATTAGTATTTTCATTTAAGTGTGTTCCGGTCATTAAGATGTAATTTATTTTATTTTACTTTGGGCTGTCTTGAATATACTATGTAGCCCAGGCTAGCCTCAAACTCTCAGCAGTCCTCCTGTTCTAGCCTCCCAACTGCTGGGATCACAGCCTAGCCAAGTTGCAATTTAGAAGTCACCCAACAAAATTTTTCATAAATCATGTAGGATCTGTAGTTTTCACTTCTTGCCCTTTAAGCACATTCCCAAGTTTTCCAGAATTAGTCTCACATTATGGTGACTATTTCTACAGAACCCTGACCAAATTTCCAATTGCTGGGTTGAGAGTCAGACAATCTCACTTACCTTTGTCTTCTCTAAAAGTGAGTCCAGTATCAGTAGTAAATTTTAGTTTTAAATGAATGGATGAATGGATGCATGGGTGCTCATTGTTCTTTAAGGTTCTCTGAAGAGGAAAAGCTCCCAGTATCTAATCTGTAGTCACAGATCACAGCAACAATTAGCTACAAAACGAATGAGCCATTCAAACTGAGCATGGAAAAGTTAGTGACTTGTTTTGTATCAGAATATAAAATCAGGAAAAGGCTTGGGATATAGCTTAGCACAAAGGCCTCTGGTTCGATCCCCAGGCAAAACAAAACAACAACAACAACAGCAAAAGAACCCAGAAGTATCTGTCATCAGCTTGGTCCACTAGCCCTTAGGCTTCCGTACAAATGGTATCAGTGAACAGAGAATGACGACAAATCATATGTGAGAACTGAGCAATAACTGCAAGGTTACTGGTGGTGATAACTGATCCTAAGATGAAGGGTTACATTATCTATCTCAAGAATGTAGAATCAAATAACAGATTACAGAAATGATGAGGTAAAAACAATAATAAAAATTTAAGCAAATATTTGAAAGATGGAACACAGAGGAGGAATAGTAATCAATGTAGGAGAGCAAAATCAGCAGTAGCTGCAGAAGGGAGTGCCGCTGAGAGGCAAACAGAATTGCTTCAAGGGGCTGGGGAGATAGCTCCGTGGCACAAGTGCCTGCCTGGCAAGTGCAAGGTTGTGAGTTCGAATCCCTGTTCCACCAAAAAAAAAAAAAAAAAAAAAGAATTGCTTCAAGACTGGCAAACTGTTGAACTGTGAGGGTTCTAGCTACAGTAGCAATATGGCACCAGGAAAAAGGCTGAAAACAGAGGGAAGGCCTGAGAACTCTGTATACATCTTCAAATCCCATCTGAAAGTCCAGAGGCCAAGTGTTAAATCTCTGGATTCATTGAATTGGAGAGGCTTTGGAGTTGGAGACATTGGTTTAGAAATCGGTGGTGGGGTATTCAGTCAGACACTGAAGGTAGTTCCCTTAGCTGGGCTGCTACTTATCCAAACTGCAAGGAATAAGACCTATGTCCAGGGGCTGGTGAGACGATTCAGTGATCTAAAGTGCCTGCTTAGGAAAGCTCAGGCAACTGCAGGAACTGCGGTTCGATCCCTGGCACCACATGCTGCGCCAGCCCCACCACCAGGGCAGGCTGAGCCAGCCATAAAATAAGTAAATAAAGAAGCAAACAAATAAATAAAATAAAATAAAAAATTAAAAAAAGAGTTTGTTTAAAAAAAAAAAGACCTATGTCCATTAGATAGAAGACTATGAGATTGTTTTCAAGAAAAATTAGCCTTTAGATCCTTCCCTAACCAAGAAGTTAGCTTCTTAACCAGTAGTCCACAGTAAAGTTAGCCAGTTAAGGGTTCCAGCTTCAACCTGAAATGTGTGGGAGCACAGAAGCTCTTCAGATGTTTGAAGAGGACCCTTCACCACAAGAGACAGGTTTAGTCAAGCTAATAGGTAAGAGGAACTCAGAGGTTGATGAGATAACACAAGAAGCATTTTTAATTATTTCTAGAGCGAGTAAACTTCATTATTCCTAAAGAACAATACATGCCAGTCTTGAAATAAAGCAGCGTTACTTTTTAGGAGTAATATTATTAAAAATTAATTGAGCAATCCTTCCACCAAAAAAGTCCCAATAGGAAAGGACAAATGAATATCTCAGATAAGTAGAGCAGCAACAATGAAGAAAACAAAACTATAAGACACAAAGGGAAAAGATAGGAAAATCCAGGTCTTGCCTCAAAATAAAAAAATAAAGGGCTGAGGTGTAGCCTAGTGTGAAGGCCCTAGGTTCAATCCAAAGCACTGAGAAAATAAAATGAAAAAATTGTAAATTAATTAAATTAAAAATATTAAAATGATTACCACTAATAATAAATACACAAAAGCAGTATTTAATACCCTAGCCCCGTGTTAGTTTGGGTCTTCCTAGAAGCAGAGCCAAGGTGAGATTATGCCTAATGACAGTAGGACTGCCTTGCCAAACAGATGGGCTTTGGTATCCAGCCAGAAAACTGGGGGCGCTCACTTCTGGATATGCCCAGCAAGACACTGGAAACTATTTCTGGTCCCTTCCTGCCTGTGCTGTTCCCTTGCTCTCCTCCCAAGAGGCTAGGAAGTGAAGGAAAGGACCGTCACCACACTCCCTCCTGTTACGGTCCTGGATTTTTTTGAGCAAGGGTCCACAGGGTGTTCAGGGTCTCACTGTTAGATCAGACTCCTAGTGATCCGCCTGCTTACAGCCTCCCAAGAACTGGGATTACAGGCACGTGCCACCACGCCCAGGCTCAGCTGTGCTCGGCAGGCCTGGGGATTGCACTCCCAGCCCCTGTTTCTATTTGCAAGTGCTTTAATCCCCTGAGCTATTTGGCTGGCTCTACATTCCAGTCTTAAGTCCAGCTGCTTGCACCTCTGAAACTGTTAGGCAAATGAAAACATGAACCCTCTCCTCCTCCTGTAAGTGGTTCATATTGGGTGCTTCCTCCCACAGTTGGAAAGCTGAGGAATAAATGTATGCACCGTTGTTTTTGTGTGTGTGTGCTGGGAATCAAACTCAGGACCTTGTACTTGCCAGGTGGGCCCCTATGCTGCTGAGCTATATCCCTGGCCCCCACAATGCAATTCTGATTCTACATGAATAAGAAAGCAAAGACAAGGAAGAGGCAGGTGGGGTAGAAAGAAGGATGGCTGAAGGCGGGTTTGGCTGTGACTGGTCTAACTGTGGAGTCTACACGCTGAAGTAGATCCTCCAAGGACCTGTGACACCTGCTGTGAACAGGCCTGGGATGGCAGAAAAATACAGAGAGAGCTCAGATCTGAAAGAATCACTACAGCGAGAGGCATACCGACCTGAATCCCCTCAGAATCCTCTCTGCTTCTTTGAACAACCAACCTCTTGATTCCTGCACTTTCTGAGGCAGGGCTAGGCACCCTCTCTCACAATGATTGTAGTTGTGCTGTCAGAGATGCCTCAGTGTCCTGTACCAATTCTAAACATCTACCTTTCTTAGTGAGTTGAACTTTGGGGGTGAGCCAGAAGCCGCACAACGCCAGATTCACTTAATAAGGTGGGCGAGGACCTACTAAGACTTTGACGAACGTGCCTTTCCGTGGGGTGGTACTTGGCAGCCGCGTATGACAGGTGCAAAGACACAAACCAGGATAAGCGTGTTGTGTGTGTGTGGCGAGGTCATTTTGATGGTGATTCACAGCAATGTGCCTTCTACTGTAAATATACACATTGCAGCCTATTAAATCTGAATACCATTTTTTCCGTCACATCTCATACATTACAGTGAGGTTGGAGCAGGAAAAGGGAACGCTGGCTTCCGTGCGAGCACAGTGATCCTCTCCAAAGCCCAGCAGTTAGACCTCTTGGCCAATTGGACCCCCTGATGCCAGAGGCTTACAGTTCATGCATGTGCTATAATCCCTTAGAGTAAAGGAAAAGATCCCATGAAGCTTACTGAGATAAGTACATTGCAAATCCTAGTAGCAGCATTACCCAATAATATTTTCTGTGTCCCAGTCATTTTTCGTTTGAAAGTATGAATGTTAGTAGTGTGTATCTGTGACACAGGAGTTTAGTGAGGATGAACGGAAAGATGGCTGTGTCTTAAATCTCAGAGCCCATCACCTAGAAAACGCTTGTACAAAACAAAAATGCCGTGATGAGGGAGGCAGGGCTGGCTGTGCCGGCACACTGCGCCTCTTCCTGACACACGAGGACCTCGCAGCACTGCGGCTGCTGAGCAGGGCTGTGCTGGTGCAGGAGGCTGAGCAGGAGGGAGGCTGAGCAGGAGAGATGCCAGTGCCTTCCAGCACTTGCTCATCTTCCCCTTCCTTGCTGGGTTTAGGAGACCTCAAGTGGAGAAGAGGCGCTAACACAGGAAAGCTATCTGGACATCCGGGACATCCAGGCAAGGCTGCCGCCCTACAGCCATTCCTCGTGCTAGGCCGTCGGCTTGCAGAAAAGAGGTGTGCTTTCTTCGGAGACTATTTTCTGTTTCTGTTTTCACTGCACCATTATAACCTAGGCTATCCTGACTAAAAGCAGCTACTATTGTTACTATTTTTGAAGATGTTCTTATCCAACCAGTGTAGGAGCTTTAGGATTTTTAAAAAATACTTTTTACTAAACAAAGGTTTTATTAGGGTAAACATCTACGATCTATGACAAAGAAAAAAAAAAAAAAAAAGGAGGGAATTAGGGAAGGTTGAGAGAACTAATATTGCAGTGCAAGTCTGATTCTTTTTGCTGTGTGTTGTGTTTTGTTTTGTTGAGTCGGGATCTTGCTGGATAATGGAGGCTGGCCTTGAACTCGTGGCCATCTTCCTGCCTCAGCCTCCCAAGTGCTGGGATTATAGGCATGGGCTGCCACACCTTGCTGCAATTAATAAGTATTATTATGTAATAATTTTATTATTTATCTTTATGATAACTTTGTTATTGCTGACTTTATTTTGACAAACTCCACACAAGTATTACTTTTTTCTTTTCTTTTTTTTTGCTGTATATCCAGAATAGAGAAGAGGGTTGGGCTTAATTCACATTTTATAAATATTTCCTAATGAAGAACTATTGATTTCTATCTAGTTATGGGAAAGTAATTGATTTTCATATTCACTATAAATGAGGAAGGATATATAGTATATGTGTTAGACAGAGTCTCACTGTGCAGCCCAGGCTGGCCTGGAACTCTGGCGACTCTCCCACCCTCCCCTCCCAAATGCTGGATTAGAGGTGTGTGCCACCGTGCTTGGATGGATAGACCATTACAATTATAGTTGATTATTGTTACAAAACCTGATACTGTCTTATATCCTCTGAGATCTCCAAGTAGAGAGAGGAATTTTGTTATAATTTTTTTCAGGTATGGTCTGTCACATAAAAGTGCTCTCATGAGAAAAGTTATAGAATTGTATATAAAACTTTAAGCAGTCACTCGGCTGAACTGCTACATATATCATGTTCTGGGCAAAATAAAGAAAGTAAGGAAAATTTCTTTAATAGACAGGTGAGTTAATGTAGGCTTGTACTAACATGTCATCCTTTTTTCCCTGTTCATAATTAAATAAAAATAGAATTCATTTTTTTTTTCTTTAGGGCTAACTTTTTTTCTTAATGATTTACTAAAGGAATTTAAAAGTTAGCACATTATGCCTGGTATAAGAATGTCAGCCTACAAAAGACCAAACTTACACTTTTTGTTTTTTTAAGACGGCTTTAGCCTCTGAGCGCTGGCTGAGATTGGAAGCCTTCGCCATCATTAAATTTATAAATATGGGGGCTGGTGAGATGGTTCAGCGGTCTAAAGCACCTGCTTAGGAAAGCTCAGGCAACTACAGGGACTGCAGTTCGATCCCCGGTGCCACATGCTCCGCCAGCCCCACCACCAGGGCAGGCTGAGCCAGCCACAAAATAAATAAATAAACAAACAAACAAAACAAGCAAACAAATAAATAAATAAAATTTTAAAAAATAAATTTATAAATATGAAAAGGGGGAAAGTTATTTGATTATATGCTTGTCAAATTTTAAATTTTGCATGCTCATCTATTATTTCTCATTACTTGATTATTTTTAATTTTCCTTTATTATTTATTTATTTATTTTTGAGACAGGGTCTCACTATGCAGGTCAGGCTGGTGTTAAACTCATTGTGCCTCAAGCTCACAGCAAAACTGCCTCAGCCTCCTGAATGCTGGGCTTACAGGTGTAGCTCATGTCTTGATTTCTAAAATGAGTTGAGACATTCAAAACAGACAAATAACCACTATTTTAGTTCCACTGTGCTTCTAATAAAATCAGAGTCTGTTAGAAATTATCTATGCAGCACATTCATTAGATATCTTATAAATATTTAGAAATAATATAATTTAGTGAAAAGAAAAGAAACTCTGAATCCTGAAGAAAATCTTGATGAACACAAGCAACCATGTGACTTTGTTTTAGAAATCATGCATAAATTCAGTTTGGTTGTGCATGGTGGCACATGCCTGTAATCATAGCACTTGGGAGGCTGAGGCAGGACGATCAGCACATGGGCTACATAGTGAGTTCAAGATCAGCCTGCACTGTATAATGAGCCCGAGCCACTTGTCTCAAAAAAAAAGTTGTTTATATCAAATACCTATGTTTAGCAATTCCTACATGGTGTCCCTAAAGTCTAAGCTGAATAGAAAGTTATTATGAACAGTATTGAAAAATACTTTATTGCATGAAAATATCATTAAGGTACAAAGGATAAATTCAAAAACAACACATTTCAAATAAGTCCTATGTAGGGCTGGGGATATAGCTCAGTGGCACAGTGCTCACCTGGCAAACACAG